>JAJEJO010043864.1:0-95080 GCA_020662805.1 Glaucomys volans | reverse complement strand
TATATATATATATATATATATATATATATATATATATATATATATATGTATATGTATATATATATATATACACACACATATATATGTATTATATATATACACACACAATGGAATATTACTCAGCCATAAAGAAGAATAAAATTATGGCATTTGCTGGTAAATGGGTGGAGTTAGAGAATATCATGCTAAGTGAAATAGGCCCAAAAATCCAAAGGCTGAATGTTTTCTCTGATTATGCTGATGCATAACAGGGGGTGGGGGAGAGGGGTCATGGGGGGTGCAAGAAAAGAATGGAAGAAGTATGGATGGTGTAGAGAAAAATGGGACCAGAGGAATTTGGGGAAGGAAAGATAGTAGACTGAGACAGACAGTATTACCCTATAGATATGGAAAATAATATGAACCGTGTGAATCTACATTGTGAAAAAAAAGATATATTCCCTGCTGTATAATTATATCAAAATGGGTTCTACTGACCTGTATATTTAAAAAGAACCAATAAAAAAAGAAAGCAGAAACTTAAGATGTTTAGAGGTGGGGCATCTGGGAGGTGATTAGGATTAGATAAGGTCATCAGGCAGAATCCCCATGATTAAATTCTTCATAAGAAGAGCGAGAGTGTCCATAACACATGCACGGTTCCTGTCTCTTGCCATGTGGTTCTCTGTGCCACCCTGGGATTTTGCCAGCAAGAAGGCCATCACCAGATGTGGGCCCTAAAGCTTGGACCTTCGGAATTGTCAGACAAAATAAACTTCTTTAAAAACCAAACAAACAAAAAACAGGAGGCTTTGTGCTTGGTTCCATACACAGTTCTTTGAGTAAAACACATAGCACATATGATAGCAGCTCTTTCTTGTTAGTAGTTGTGTGACTTTGAAACCCATAATTAGCCTCTTAGTGCCTTATTCTTATAATCTGCAAAAAAGGAATCCTGATGCTAAATAGAATACCTAGAACACACAGGCAGTATGTTTCTTTCTTTTTTATTCTATCTTTCTTTGTAAGGGAAATTTTATTTTAACCTGAAGATCAACACAGTGTCTTAACATTTTGGGAAAGTTGAAAGAAGAAGGAAAATAAACACACTAATACCTATTATATGACAGATTCAAGGTGGTTTCTGTGATAAAGAATGCTGTGGAAGGTGACTAATAAGTTCAGTGTTACAATTGGATAGGAGTAAAAAGTTCTAGTTTTCTATTGTATAACAGAGTGATGATATTTAACAATAACATATCACATATTTCTAAATAGCAAGAAGACAGGATTTTGAATGTTCTCACAAGGAAATGATATTTGTTTGAAGTGATGAATATGACAACTATTATGAACAAGACACACTGTATACATGTATGGAAATATCACATTCTATCACATAAAATGTGTAAAAATTTTATATGCCAAGTAAAAATAAAACAAAATTTAGAAAAAAAAGAAATAGTAGTCTGCCTTCAAAAAGAAGGAAATACTGTCCTTTAAATCAACATGGATGGGACTGGAGGATATTATGTTAAATAAAATAAGCCAGGGTCAGTAAAACAAATACTGCATTATTTCATATGTGAAATCCAAAAAAGTTGAACTCATAGAAAAAGAATAAAATAACAGTTGTAAGAGATTGGCAGATTGGGGAGACACTGGTCAAAGGAAACAAAATTCGAGTTAGGAGAAATAAGTTCAAAGACCTATTGTACATCATTGTGGCTGTGGTTAATAATATATTCTTTGTTTAATTTTGTAAGAAAGTAGATTTTAAGTGTTCTCAGTAAGAAAAAATGACAAGTGTGTGAGGTAATGCATATGCCAAATAGCTTGATTTAGCCATTTCACAATGTATACATCTACCAAAGCATCATGTTATACATTTTGAATGTATAAATTATTGTCAGTAAAAAATAAATACAAAACAATTGTATAAAGATTGGGTGAGGGCTGGGGTCATAGCTCAGTGATAGAGCACCTGCCTAGCACATTTGGGGCACTGGGTTCCATCCTCAGCACCACAAAAAAATGAACAAATTAAAGATATCATGTACATCTACAAACAATTTTTTAAAAAGACTTGGTGAAATGTTATAATGAACAGGACCCCTCATGTCTATCAATCTTAGTTTTAAAAATGGAGCATTTGTGTAAATTGCACTTCTTGTATATCAGGACCTAGTACCTAGGCTTAACAAGACTGAAGAGTTCATAAAAGGAAAACATATACTGAAAGGAACAGAATATATAGAGTGTGCTGTCTACTTTAGAAATTCTAAATAATGGTTCTACAAGGAGCTATCAGTTGAGGTGGAGATGACCAAAACGAAAACCAATAAGCAAGCAATTGTGGAGATGCAATTACCATTAATTGGGATACCATTTTTAAAAGAGTAAAAGCTAAACAAACCCTAAACATCTAAGAAAAATTTGACAAAAAAAATCTAAAAATAGTGTAGGGGAAAGTATCAAAATATAGACACTTTCATTCAGCATTCCTGGAGATATACGTATGTCCAAGTATATTTTCTACCAAAATTTAAAGTAAATATAACATACAACCTCAAAATTCCAATATAAGTTAGTATTCCCTGAAACGTGTTTATGGACCCCCAAAAATATTTATTGCAGCATTGTTTGTAGTAGAACAAAATTAGAAAACTACCCAAAATTAAAAGGAATAGGCAATTTTATTAGTAAACTGTGGCATATTCACTCAAGGGGATAATATAAAACCATTAAAATATGTGTCAAAATGGATATTTACCTACTGATATTTTCAGTTTGATAGCACATGAAATTTGAAAACATGCAAAACTATGCTATACATACTTATGGATACATATACATATCATAATAGTATAACAATATGCAAAGGGAGACAAGGGAAAATGGAATATGGGAAGGGATACACAAGTATTTTTAACTTTGGCTAAAATAGTCTATTTAAAATATATATATATGAATAAAGCAGAGTTTGGTAATATTGAGCTTGTAGAAACAGATAGTTAAGGACCTTTCTCAGTAGTTGGTGTCCATGACATATAGGTTTATTAAACATTTTGAATATCATCTCTGAAAAGAAACCTTCTAAAATATTATAATTTGATAGATATAAATAGTGTGTTCATAAGTATTTATTGTTATAATATTTATAGTAATGCATCTTAAATATTTTATAATAAAATTTAAATTTGTATTAAAACACTATTATAGATGAGCTTAATACATAGAGATATATCATGTTATCGATAGGATAATTTAATGCAATAAAATGTCAGTGTCTCCCAAGTTGATCTATGAATGCAATACTATCCAAGCTAAAATCTCAGCAAGAATTTTTAATACTTTTATTTTATTTTATTTATTTTTATGTGGTGCTGAGGATGGAATTCAGTGCTCACATGTGCCAGGAAAGCACTCTACCACTGAGCTACAATCCCAACTCTCAGCAAGAATTTTTGAGGGCACAAGTAGACAAACTAATTCTAAGATAAACATAGATGATAATGATACACAGATAGCTAAGACAATTTTTAAAAAGCAAAAACGATGGACAATCCTTACCAAATAGAAAGACATACTACAAATATATAGTTTTCTTTAAAGTGTGCTAAAATACAGTAACCAAAAATATATCAGTATAGATAATCCAGAAACAGATCCATGTTTTATGGGTACTTAACATTTGGTAGGAATAAATCAGGAGAACATTGATAGATTATGTACGAAAGTAACAATGCTTGGAATATTGGATTATACACATAGAAAATAAAGTTTTATCTCTGCCCTTCTACACAAAAAAATTTTGAAGTTTTAAACACCTATGTGAGAAAATAAAAATATAAAGCTATATTTTAAATATAGCTATATTTAGCTAAAAAAATTTAAATATAGCTAAATACAGAGCACAAACCATAATGATAAAAGTGGATGGAATTGAATCAAAATTAAATATTTTAGAGGCAATATATAAAGTAGTACACTAGGAAAAATGTCTGTAAGTAAAAAATGATTGAAACCTATAATACAGAAAGAACTCCTGAAAATCAGCAAAAATGCACAAAAACCCTTTTCTAATGGAGAAAATAAAGAAGAAAATAAGCACAAACCATTAATACACATTTCACAAAAGGGTGTAATCTACTAATTCATAAATTTATGGAGAAGCCACCATTCTTATTGAAAATCACATAAATGGAAATTTTTAAAAATGAAACCTTAACCAACACCCATCAAATGGAGAAATTAGCAAACTAGATAATATCAGTTGAGTGTATGAGTGAGGGGAAACAGAAAATCTTAGCTGTTTCAGAAGAGAATGTAAACCAGTGAAGTCATCTTGAAGATCAATCTGGCAGTAGTTAGTGAAATCTAGAATCTATTCCCAATTTAACTGAGAAAAGCCACTCCAGAGAAGCTCTCTCAGGACTACCAAGGGATATGTGAAGGATGATTATCATGGTATTATTTGTGGTATCATGAAGCTGGAACAACATATGAGTGTATAATCATGGAATCGATATGTAAAATATCATTATGCACATTTGATAAAATCCTTGGCAATGGCAAAAGAGAATCAACTAAATCTACATAAAACAAGATGAAGAGTTTTCAACATAATGCAGAATCAAGAAGTAAGAAGAACAATGAGATTTAAAATGAAGTGTTCTACTAATAACCTAATCAATAGATGGGCCAAGGAAATGAACAGACACTTTACAGAGGAAGATCTACAAGCAATCAACAGATTTATGAAAAAATGTTCAACATCCCTTGTTATAAGAGAAATGCAAATCAAAACCACCTTAAGATTTCATCTTACCCCAATTAGAATGTCTTTTATTAAGAATACAGGCAACAACAGGTGTTGGCGAGGATGTGGAGAAAAGGGTACACTCATACATTGCTGGTGGGAGTGCAAGATGGTGCAGCCACTCTGGAGAGCAGTGTGGAGATTCCTTAGAAAACTTGGAATGGATCCACCATTTGACCCTGCTATCCCACTCCTTGGCCTATACCCAAAGGACTTAAAATCAGATTAGTACAGTGATGCAGCCACATCAATGTTCATAGCTGCTCAATTCACAATAGCTAGATTATGGAATCAACCTAGATGCCCTTCAGTAGATGAATGGATAAAGAAACTGTGGTATATATACAGAATGGAATATTACTCAGCCATAAAGAAGAATAAAATTATGGCATTTGTAGGCAAATGGATGATGTTGGAGACTGTTATGCTAAGTGAGATCCACCAATCCTAAAAATCCAAAGGCCAAATGGTCTCTCTGATAAACGAATGATGATGCATAATGCGAAGGGGGGGTGGCAAGAATGGAGGAAGGATCGATATCATAGAGGGAAGGGAGGGGTGGGGTCGGGGGTGGGGGGGTAAGAATATTAACAGAATGTGTGACAGACATCATTGCCCTGTGTACATGTATGAATGCACAGATGGTGTGATTCTACTTTGTGTACAACCAGAGAAACAATAGCTGTACTCCATTTGTTCTCAATGAATCAATAAGCAAATAAAAAAAAATGAAAAAAAATAAAAAAATAAAATGCAGTGTTCTTGAGCATTCCCATTGTTTTAAAAAGCACTTTCTCCCATTGATTATACCTATAACTCTGAACAGAATTTAGAAAAAATAAAACCTGCCTGAACATCTGAAAAGTAACAAAAAGCAGGTATGGCAAAGGAAGGGTGAGTTTTCCAGGGTTTTTGTTTGTTTGTTTGTATGGTTGGTTGGTTGTGTTGTTGTTGTTGTTGTTTTGTTTTGTTTTGTTTCTTCGTCTTCTTTCTCAGCCTTGTGGTGAGTGTCTCACTCAGACTGGAACAGAGGATATAGCTAAAACTCTAATGGGAATCCCTGACATTTTTCTAACCAGAGGAACCACATAAAGAACCTAGTTAGGATATATCATGAGTAAGAAATCTCAGAAGGAAAAGAGGTAGAATGCACATATCTGTGTATGAAACAAAACTCTTTGCCTAACCATTAAGCAATGCATATGCAAGAATTCATCAAACTGGCAAAACGAAGACTTAGAAAACTGAACTCAGAATTCAATCTCCCACAAAAAGTCTCAGCCTTACACACATAGCAAAAGCTTTCAGAGCTAAAATTATATTTTAACTGTAAACCAGAACTGCAAGACAGAACTGATTGCTAGAATCTAACTGGGTTGATCATCTGCTAAAATAAATGACATTTTTTTCAGAGAGTTGTAACAGAACCCAGAGTCCACACAAAATAACATTTGCAATATAACAGAAAAGTATTTCATATAAAAGAACCAGAAAACGTGTTCCATTCTGAAGGACAAAGAAAATCAGCAGATGCCGAACCACAAGATATGCCAATGCTTGATTTATGGGAAATAACTTTAAAACAGCAATTGTAACTATACTCCATGACATACAGGAAAGCACACTTGAATGAAGGGGAAAGAAATCTCAGAAGAGAAAAAGAAACTGAGGGAAAAAATGAAAATTTTTAAATTGGGAAATGCAATATCTGAAATAAAAAATAAATTGGATGGGCTCAATAACCTAATGGCAGAGGAAAAATTAGTGATGTGGAAGATATATTGATGTAAAGTATTCAGTCCTGATAAAAGAGAGAAAAAAACTAAGGAATAATAAGCATACTTAGAGACCTGTGAGACATTCCAAAGGACTAATATATGTGTAACTGGAGTTCCAAAAAGATAGGCTAGATAAATTGGGGATGAAAACATATTTGAAGAAACAGTAAACTAAATTTTCCAAATTAAAAAGACAAAAAAAAAACATTTATAGATGTTACAACCCAACAATACTAGAATCATTTTCCTTTTTGAAAGAAAAAGGAGATGAAAATTAAAATGGAAATGCAAAGAACCCAGAATAACCAAACTATCTTGAAAAGGAAGGACAAATTGGAGGACTCACTCTTAATTCAATGCTTCCTATAAAGCAGTAGTAATGTACACCATGTGGTACTGGGAGAAGGGTAGATACATTGCTTAATGGGATAGAAATGGAAGTCCAGAAATAGACCTATGTTTCTAGGGTCAATTGATTTTAAACAAAGTTACTAATATAATTAAGTGGAGAAAGAATAATCTTTTCAAAAAATGGTACTGGTGTACAACTGGATAGGCACATGCCAAAGAATGAGTTTGGATCCCTACCTCACACCATATACAAAAATAAACTCAAAATGGATTGAAGACCCAAATATAAGAGCTAAAGCCATATACCTCTTAGAAGAAAACATAGAAATAACCCTTTGTGACCATGGATTTGGCAATAAATCTTAGATATGACACCAAAAGCACAAACAACACAAGGAGAAAAACAAATTGGATTTCTCTAACATTAAAAAGTTTAGTTCTTAAAAGGACACAAGAAAGTGAAAATACTGACAGGACTGGAGAAAAATATTTCCAAATAATTTCTAAGGGATTTATACTTAGGATATTTAAAGAACTCTTACAGTTCAATAACAGTCAGATTTTAAAATGAGCAAAGGACTTGAAGAAGAGTCTTGCCAAAAAAGATCTATGAAAGGCCAACGAGTACAAGAAAAGATGCTAAAGAACATTAGCTATAGGAGCAATGCAAATCAAAACCGAAATGAGATAACACATCAGATCCACAGTAACAAAAAAGATAGACAATAAAATGTGTTGGCTAGGATGTGGGAAAATTAGACTCCTTGGGAATGTGGAAAGCAGTCTGCTCCTTAAATGACTAAACATAGAATTGCCATACAACCCAGCAATTCCACCCCAAGATGTGTATTCAAGAGATATGAAGACATTTATCTGCATAAAAATTTGTACATAAAAAGTCCATATCAGCATTATTTATAATAACAACAAAGTGGAAACAAACCAAATGTCCATCAACTCATGGATGGATAAATAAACCATGGCATATCCGTACATTGGGGCATATTTGATCTAAAAAAGAATAAATGGATGAACTTTGAGAGCTAAGTGAAACAAGTCAGTCTCCAATGTCCACACATTGTATGATTCCATGTATGTGAAATATCCAGAATAGGCAGAAAGTAGACACAGGAAGTAAATTAGTAACTTCCTAATGCCAGGAAACAATGAGGAGACTGGGGAGGGATAGGGAAGGGAGAAACAGTTTCTTTTCAGTATGACACATGTCCTAAAATTGCTTATGGTGAATATAATCTATGAATATACTAAAAACCACGGAGCAGCATACTTTAAATGGCTGATTTGTGTGGTATGTGAATTATATCTCAATAAAACCATTATCCTCCAAAAAAAAGACAAATTTCCATATATGAGAAACTTGTCAAACACCAGATAGTATAAATTCAAAGAAACTTGAATCTAAAAACCTAAAATATGTGAAGAACATTGCAAATAGCTAGATAAAAATGACATATTACATTCCATGGGAAATGGCTTGAATGACTGTGAACCTCTAATCAGATACCATGGAGACCAGCAGACAGTGCAAAAACATTTTAAAGTGCTGTGAGAAAAGAACATATTAATTTTATATCTAGCAAAAATATGCATCAAGAATGAAGTCATGATTCCTATTGGTGTGTACTAATTATACAGATTGTTTCATTATGACATAATCATACATGTATATAACATAATTTGATCAATTGTACTCCAATATATCCCTTTCCCTTTCCCTCCCCCTCCTATTGATCCCCTTCATCTACTTTAATAATCTCCCTTCTACTTTTATTTTGTCCTTCTCTCCTCCCAGCTTCCATATGTGAGGAAAACATGATTCTTGTCTTTCTGTGTCTGGATTATTTCACTTAACATGACACTCTCCAGTTCCATCCATTTTCCTGAAAATAACCTAATTTCATTCTTCTTTACAACTGAATAGGTACACTTTATTGTGTATATATACTACATTTTATTTATTCAGTCATCTGTAGAAGGACACTGAGGTTAACTTCATAACTTGCTATTGTGAATTACAGGCACAATATTTTCCAGTGAAGAAATGCTAAGGATTTGTTCCAAGCATATTTGCTCAATGAGAAATGCTAAAGAAAGTTCTTCAGTATGAAAAGAAATAACACAAAAGAGAAACCTAAATACTGAATAATGAAAGAAGGCCATCAGAAATGTTTGGGTAAATATTAAATAATTTTTGTCTTAAATCATCAAAATACACATGAGTATTTAAAGCAAAAAGTATAAATAACATTGTCCAATGGGGTTTTAAGTGTAATATATATGACAATTTTTACATAAAGGTCAATGGGGTGAGGATTGAGGAAGCTATATTGTTAGATGGTTTCAACATGTGAAGTTATATGGTACTAATGCTAATTTAGATAAATACATTAAGATATCTAGAGTAAAAATTAAAAATATTAAGAAATATTACTAAAAATCTAATAGATAAATTAAAATAGAATTCTAGATATATTCAATAATCCAAAAGAAAGAAGGAAAGAAGAACAAAAAGAAAAGGGAGACAAGCAGAAAAGAAATAATAAAATAGTAGACTAAATTCAGCAACATTAATGAAATGCAAATGGTCTAAATACCCTAGTTAGAGGACAAAAATAATCAGAACAGATAAAATTTAAGGCCCTACTGTATATTGCCTGTAGGAGAAACACTTTAAATTTAAGTGTAAGAAAAATTGTAAGTAAATGGGTAGAAAAAAGATATAACATACACTGTAAGCTTAGAAAGGCCAGAATTATTTTAATATCATTAGCAAGTGCAAATACTCCACAAATATATGAAAAATGTTCACTATCACTAATCATCAGAGAAATGAAAATCAAAGATAAGGTATCATCGCATTCCAATTAAAACAGCTGTAATAAAAAAAGTGCTGGCAAGGAGAAAAGAGAACTCTTATACATTGTGGTAAGAATATAAAGTAGCTGAGCTTTTCATGTGCAGTGCTTATTATTTTAAAGCACTTTGTTTATATTCCATATTTTGAGGGTTTTAAAACATATTTTATGGACCTATAGTAATTGTACATATTTATGTGGAACAGTGTGACATTTCAGTACATGAATGTAATAGTAATGATCAGATCATGGTAATTGGCATATTTTTCACCTCAGACCTTTGTCATTTCTTTTTTTTTTTTTTTTTTCAACAGCACTGTGCAGTTTTATTAACCATTCAAGTACAGTAGCATCTGGTAAGATTGGGACAGAATTGGGATTGAAAAGTGAACAGATATTCAGCATCTAACAATTTGAAAGAAGCCACTACATACTCTTCACAAACATGTTTTCACAGAGCCAATACAGTACTAGCCATTAACCCAGTACACCAAGTGCACTGAAGTAGAAAAGATGCAACAATAAAAATAGCTACATTAAAAAGACCAACACTTTAGAAAAAGATTAAAACACTTTCAGTTTCTCCCCTTTATCCCCTAAAACAACATCTTACAATCTGGATCTACCTATACAGTCCTACATCAGCTTCTAGAATATTTGTCAGGAGGGAAAAAATAAAATGACACTGGCCAGTACAGTCTTTGGATATTTAGGAAGGGGAAGGGGAGAAAGTCAGTTTTCAGAACAAATTAGTCAGCTTCAGTCTCATCAGCAGGGTCTTTGGATTCTTTGTTCTTCCGCACTTCTTCAACGTGCTTATCCTTCTCTCGCAAACGTTCCAGTTTGGCAGCCATTTGTGCCTCTCGGTTCTCTTTGTTAGCTTCCATTTTATGGGTCAGTTTCTCTTCCGCCATTTTACTGAAGTTGTTGTTTTCTTCTATTGCTTTCTGAAGCACTTCTTTCTCATGCTCTCGTTTCTCAGCAAGCTGCTTCAAGACCTCAGCTTCATGGGACTTGCGTCTTTCTTCTGCAGCTTCTAATTTCTTCTGAATTTCCTCAAGGGAAAGATCCTTCTTCTTTGGAGGGGAAAGGGGGAAATCTGGGACGGATTCTTTTGACCGAGGGCTGAGAATCAGCTCAAAAGCCTGGCCTGAGGCACGCTTCTCCAATTCTTTCACCTGAATATCAGAAGAAGCCATGGTGAACAGAAGACAAGAGACTGGCAGTGTATTCTACACAATCCACTGGTAAGGAAAGCCCTGCTCGGTCCGAGCCGCCTGGCCACACTGCCTTTGTCATTTCTTTATGCTGTGAATATTTAAAACCTCTCTAATTGCTTATTTTGAAATATTCAATTAATTGTTGCCAACCATAGTTACACTATTATACCATAGAATATTAGAAGGTATTACTCCTATCCAACTGTACCTTTTAACCATACTATCTCATTTCTTCTACTTCCATCCTTGCCAATTTCTGGAAACCATTATTCTAGATTTATATCTTTGAGATCAATTTTTTAGCTTCCAGATATAAGTGACAACACATGGTATTTGTCTTTCTGTGCTTGAAATATTTCACTTATTATCCTACAGATTTGGGCTGGGGATATAGTTCAGTTGGTAGAGTGCTGGCCTTGCAGGCACAAGGCCCTGGGTTTAATCCCCAGCATCACAAATAAAATAAAATTAATATCCTACAGCTTCATCCTTATTGCTTTAAATGACACACTTTCATTCTATTTGTGGCTGAATGATATTACATTCTGTTTCTTTACCCATTCATCCATCAGTCTATATCTAGGTTGAGTCAATGTCTTGGCTACTGTGAATGGAACTACAGTAAGTAGGAGAATGCAACATACTGATTCCAATTCCTTTGGATATCTACCCAGTAGTGCAATTGATAGACCATAAGCTCTTTTTAAACTTTTTGTGAAATGTCCATTCTGTTTTCCATGATTTCTATACTCATTTGCATTCCCACCAATAGTATTCAATGCTCCCCTTTCTCCACATCTTCAGCAATACTTATCTTTTGTCTTTGTTATAATATCCATTCAAACTGGAGTAAGATGATTATCTCAAAGTGGTTTTGATTTGCATATCCCTGAGGATTAATAATGTCGAGCATTTTGTACATATTTCTGGAAATTTATCCATCCTCTTTTGAGAAATATCTGTTCAGGTTATTGTCTCATTTTGACATTGGATTGGTTGGTTAATTGGTTTGGGTTTTTGTTGGGATTGGTTGGGTTGCTTGCTGTTGCTTGGTTATTTATAAATCCCAGATATTATTCACTTGTCAGATGAAGTTTATAAATATTTCTCCCATTCTTTAGGTTGCATCTACATTTTCTTGTTTCCTTTGCTGTAGGGAAGATTTTTAATTTGTTTCTTTATTTTTTCTTTTATTATTTTCAGTGGTTGTTATTGAACCCACAGGGCCTTGTGCTTGCAAGTAAGTGTTCTACCAATGAGCTACACCCTCAGTCCTGAGATTTTTAATTTGATGTAATCCCATTTGTCTTTTTAAATTTTTCTTGCCTGTATTTTTGGGGTTCTATCCAAAAAGTCTTTTCCCAAACCAGTATCCTGAAGTAATTCCCCTGCATTTTTGTCTAATAGTTTCATAGTTGGCATCTTACATTTAAGTCTTTGATCCACTTTGATTTTATTTTTGCATAATGTAAGAGGAACCTAGTTTGCTTCTTCTGCACATGAATATCCAGTTTTCCAGCATATTTTATTTCAACAAACTTCCTTTCTCTGATGTATGCTCTTGCTATCTTTCTTGAAAATCGATTGGTTATAGGTACATGAATTTATTTCTGAGTTCTACAGAACTGTAGAATATACTCTGTTCCATTGGTCTATGTGTCGGTTTTCAACCACATACCATGCTGCTTTGGTTACTGTTCTTTTCTAGTATGTTTTTGTTTTGTTTTGTTTTTTGGGGTGCTGGGGATTGAACCCAGGGCTTTGTGCTTGCAGGCACTCTACCAACTGAGCTATATCCCCAGCCCTCTAGTATATTTTGAAGTTAGGTGTTATAAGGCTTCCAGAATCGTTCTTTCTGATAAGAAATTTTTACTATTCAGAATCTTCTGTGGTTCAATACAAATTTTAGGAATAAATTTCCTAATTTGTGAAGAATGTTATTGGTATTTTAATAGGAATTGCAGTGAATCCAAAGACAATTTGGGAAGTAGGAACATTTTAACAATATTAGTTCTTCCAGTTCATGAACACAAAATGTCTTTCCTTTTTTCTATGTCCTCTTCAATTTCTTTCATCAGTGTTTTGTAATTTTTCATTTTTGAGTTACTTACTAATCTCTATCCATGGAAATAATTAAAGCAGCCATTAACATTAAGCACATTTTCTGTTTTTAATTTAGTTCATTGTACATAAATGGAGTACAACTATAATTTTTCTGGTTGTACACAAAGTAGAATCATACAATTTGCCTATTCATACATAAACATAGGATAAAGATGTTTGTCTCATTTTATTGTCTTTCCTTCCCCACCTTTTCCCCTCCCCTCATTTTTCTCTATAAATCCATCCCTTCTCCATTCTTCCTGTACCTCCCCCACCCCTGCTATGTGCCATCAACCACTTATAAGAGAGATCATTCGGCCTTTGGTTTTTTGGGATTCGCTTATTTCACTTGAGATGATCTTCTCCTACTCCATCCATTTACCTGCAAATGTCATAATTTTATTGTTCTTTGTGGCTGAATAATATTCCATTGTGTATATATACCACAGTTTCTTTATCCATTCGTCTATTGAAGGACATCTAGTTTGGTTCCACTATCTAGCTATAGTGAATTGGGCTTCTATAAACATTGATGTGGCTGTGTCACTGTAGTATGCTGATTTTAAGTCCGTTGGGTATAGGCCAAGGAGTGTGATAGCTAGGTCAAATGGTGGATCCATTCCAAATTTTCTGAGGAATCTCTACACTGCTTTCCAGAGTGGCTGCACTAATTTGCAACCCCACCAGCAATGTATGAGTGTACCTTTTTCCCCACTTCCTTGCCAACACGTATTATTGCTTGTATTCTTGATAATAGACATTTTAATTGGGGTGAGATGATATCTTAAGGTAGTTTTGATTTGCATTTCTCTTATTACTAGAGATGTTGAACATTTTTTCATATATCTCTTGATTGCTTGTAGATCCTCTTCTGTGAAGTGTCTGTTCATTTCCTTAGCCCATTTATTGATTAGGTTATTTGTATTCTTGGTGTAGAGTTTTGTGAGTTTTTTTATATATTCTGGAGATTAGTGCTCTATCTGATGTGTGTGTGGCAAAGATTTTCTCCCACTCTGTAGGATCTCTTTTCACATTATTGATTGTTTCCTTTGCTGAGAAAAAGATTTTTAGTTTGAATCTATCCCAAATATTGATGCCTGCTTTTATTTCTTGTGCTTTGGGAGTCATGTTAAGGAAGTCTGGTCCTAGGCCGATATGATGAAGATTTGGACCTACTTTTTCTTCTATTAGGTTCAGGGTCTCTGGTTTAGTTCCTAGGGCCTTGCTCCATTTTTAGTTGAGTTTTGTGCAAGGTGAGAGATATGGGTTTAGTTTCATTTTGCTGCATATGGATTTCCAGTTTTCCCAGCACCATTTGTTGAAGAGGCTATCATTTCTCCATTGTATGTTTTTGGCTCCTTTGTCTACTCTGAGATAACTGTATTTATGTGTGTTTGTCTCTGTGTCCTCTATTCTGTACCATTAGTCTACCTGCCTATTTTGGTGCCAATACCATGCTGTTTTGTTACTATTAATTAAGCACATTTTCTAAGATGGTATAAAATCTTTCAAGTATTTATAATTAAAACTACTAAAATTTATGAATTTAATTAGTAAAATATAATAAACTTCCATCTTTAACTTTACATTGATCTTAATTCTTTTCAGTGTTGTAGTATTTGAATCTGAAGATGAGAAGTAATCAATATCACAATCATCTTGTAAAGTTGTATAGAGATCCATTTTGGACATTTGGATTAATGTGTTGAAACAACTGCATAATATTACATTTATAAGCAAACCAGAAAACTTTATTTAGAATAGAAATCAAGAATGCAATATTTATAGAGATTGGGAAAGGAAATATGTGATATAGGACATAACTACATCTTAAAAGAAATAATTTTAATACTTCAAAATCTTTCACAGAATCTTATTAAAATGAAGACAACATTAGCTTAATACTGACAGAGATGAAAACGGTTTTCAGTAAGAATCTAGCCTGATTAGTAGGCCTTGGATTAGTATACTTTCTAGTTACAGATGTAAATTTAAATCTTCAAAGTACATATATTACATACAAGCCAACCAAATACAAAATAGTACTAGATCATCCTTTATGTACATGGAAATGAAGAGACTAATGTAATTATGATTCCTTCATTAAAAATTCCCCTTAAACCCTAGTAACTTTGAAGTTCTGATACATCAGAGAATACCACATTTACAATTCCTATACATCTACTTAAATTTACCATATATATACAACCATAACAACAAAATTGTAAGTTGTGTTTAGAAAGAATTGTTGCTTTTCCCAACTTTTACTTTAGTTCAAATTCTGGTTATTAGTAATCCTTAAGCTTCCCATTTCAAAGTAGTAAAAACTAAAGTCATTAAATTAATATCTAAAAACAAAGTACAGCTTTATTGATGAAACTATATATGTTGATATATATTGTATCCTGACACTTGGAATCAGAGCCCATATGAGTGAACACAGAGATTAATGCCACTATGAATAAGAAAGAAGATATAGATAAATAAATGTGAGCCTGTGTATGTGTGTGTAGCAAATGTCCAAATGCTGAGTTTTAAACTCAACATTATCTTATCTCTCCTTAAAGATAAGTTTTTACACTAAAAGTGCAATATGTTAAAAAACAAAATGAAACTAAATAAAACCTTAGTTTAGTATCGCTAAAGCTTATATTAAAAGCAGGTGTAAAAACTTTTTCACCAGGACAAAGCATTAAATAATGTCAAAGAATATTACCAACCAAAGGAAGAAGCAGAAAAACCTCATAGCCAGGTTGTGTTCTTATGATTTTTAACCCTCTGTTTCCATGTTGTATATGCTGTATCCTAAACAAGATCTGTGAATATAAACTAAGAACAAGAAATTATGAATTGATGGCTAGTAAAATGTAATCTGCTTTACTGCTAAAGGTACTAAGAAATGTAAGTATAGCATGCATGCTATAGAAATTGAGCACAGAAAAGGAAATTAAAAACACAATAAAAATTCAAAAATTCATATAAAAAAGATTTATCATTTAATATGAAAATGTTCCTATACATTCTATGGGTATACCGAAAAGAGTAGCAATGAAAAACAGTGACAACTATAAAATATCATACTTTGTTGTATGAAATAAGTGTTTATAGATTGACAAAAATATATTTTTATTTCAAATGCCAACTATATTATACCCTGTATGCCACTAACAATTCTGTCAAGATAACTGGAACTTTCAATCTGAGACTGGTAAGAATATTTCTTTGATTCAATCAAATGAACCACACCAAACCAAAACAAGAAAATTAGGTAATTTATAAAGCAGTAGCCTCAATAAATATTTGATTTATTTCCCTTTTTGTTTACATTTTAGTTTTATTTTTCAGACCCCTTAAACACTAGCTGGAATTTCTAAACAAAATTTCTTAGTCTAAATCTTTTCCCTTAACAAATACTAAATCAGCTTGCTACACTAACAGCGTCACTTAACATACTGTTCTGACATATACCTTGAGACCTGCTTTTTGGCTCTTCGTGCTATTTTACTGAACCAACAAATACTTGTGTTTTCTCATGGTACAACTGATTTGGTTTACAGACAAACTAGTCACAAGGCAGTAGACTATAACTCTAATGCCCACCACCTTTCTCAGAACCACTAATAGTACTTTACCTGAATGCATAAAAACAAAAAAGAGGAACTTCTACATTGAACTTTCTACTATTCACAGTGTGAGAAGGTTTGGAATGGTTAATCAAAAATTTTAAGACCTAATTCAGTGCACTTACACATAAGCACTAGATACTTCTGGTGAATTGTAAAGATTGAAACAGTAAAATCTTCTCTGAACCTGCTTATCAAATCTAAATCGGCTCCATCCATGAAAACAAATTTCAGGATGTTCTGTAACAAATTGTAACTCTCGTACAATCACGTTATGACTCATGCCACTTAAGTTCTAAAGCAAACAGAAAACAAAGCCAAATAAGAGGTAAGCTCATGGCTTCAAGCTTACAAGAAATGAAAATAACAAAATTAAAACTGTATATTGAATATCTTTGGTCCAACATGCAACAATATTATCACTACTGTTTTATCAGCATGACAACTGAATCAATTTCTACACTGAGAAAATAAACATGCATTATTACCATTTCTTTATCAAATTCATATACACTTCATATAAACTTACACTTAAACACTGGTTTTACATTAAATCGTCTTTTTGACGACAATTTAGCATTGAAGAACAAAAAAGTAACATATACTTTAAATTGCTGAAAAATGTGTTGCAGATGTTTATACAGAGAATTGTAGTAATATAAAAACATGTCAATAAAAATTGAATAATGTTTAAAGCAAACAAGAGTTTTATAACCAAGCAGTATGGACATTAGGAGTTTAGGTCTCAGATATAAGCCACTGAATGTGTCAAAACCTGATCATTCAGGCTTACTACTGAGATGACTGGTAGCACTGGACGTCCTGCAAGTTCCTCTTAATGGGCTGCATTAGACAAGCACAGATCTCACTCATCTGGAGGATGGTGCTGGGTTGAGATAACCATATTATGATGATAGTCCATCAGCTTCTGTCTGTTTAATACCAACTTCTGGCTTCACTGGTTCACAATAAAGCCATATGAAAAAATATTTCAAATAAGATACTTGCAGAAAAATCTAAGGATTTTCACCTATCCTATAGGTAACCAAACCACTACAATACAAATTCCATAGTGGGAGTTACAATGCTAAGAGCCCATATTAAACCTTAGTAATGACCACAAACAGATATCAACTACTACAAATTCTACATATGCACATTACAGAGCAGCAACCTGTGTTCTGTAATTTCATTGTTGAAATATTTTACTACCTTGGTTAAATTTATTTCCAGGGATTTAATTTTGTTTTATTTGTAGCTATGGTGAACAAGATTTCTTTCTTTCTTTGTTTAATGATTGGGGTATGAAAGGCTACTTTCTAAAACTTTATTTTAAACTGATATCTAAAATCATAAATGCATATTAATATAATGTTTAAATCAGGTAAACACATTTATCTACTCAAATATTTATTACTTCTTTATTGTAAAAAGTTTCAAAATCCTTTCTTCTAGCTTTTTAAAGGGAAAAGTACTCTATCTGCAGTAACTAATGTTAGATAGGAGCAGGAAATAATCAGAACCTATTCATCAACCTTTCCCCATCCCTCCCACCCCACTCTACCCAGCCTCTGGTAACCACGATTCTACTCTCAATTTCTATGAGCTCAATATTTTAGTTTCCACATATGAGTAAAATCATGACACACTTGTCTTTCTGTGCCTGAATGATTTCATTTATCTCCAATTTGATTCATGTTGCCTCAAATGAGAGTAGCTCACTTTATTTAAATGGATGAATAGTAATCTTTTAATGTATGTGTACCATATTTTTAATTTTTCAGGGAAACTCCATACTGTTTTCCAGAATAGCTGAACTAATTAAATTCCCATCAACAGTGTATAGGGGGTCCCTTTTTCCACATACTCACCAGTACTTGCTATTTTTAGTCTTTCTTACAATAATCATTATTACTGGGGTAAGGTGATATCTGTGTTTTTTATTTTCATTTCCCTGATGATTAGTGATGATTAGCACTTTTAATATGCCTATTGGCCATTTATTTGTGCATCTTCTTTTGAGGAGTGTCTGGTTAGATCTATTTCCCATTTTAAAATCATACTGCCTTTTTATTACTGAGTTTTCAGAGTTCCTTATATATTCTGTATATCAATGCCGTGTCAGATGTATAGCTTGCATATATTTTCTCCCTCTCTGTAGACTGTCTTTCACTCTGTTGATTCTTTCCTTGCCTATGCAGAAGCGTTTCAGTTTTGTGTGATCCCATTTTTCTATTTTTTCTTTTGTTTCCTGTGAAATCCATTTTTTATGGGATGGGCCTTGGGCATGTTAAGCAAGTGCTTTATCACTGAGCTACATCCTCAGCTCACAATAGATATAGGTATAGACAGATATAGACATTGTTGTGTTCTAACAAAAATTACCTCCTTCTTTCCTACTTGGATGATCTTTATTTCTTCCTCTTGTCTTTTTGTTTTGGCCAAGATTTCCAATACAATGAATAAGAATGGTGAAATTAGACATCTTTTTTGCTATAGTTTGTATTTGAAATTTCTCCAAATGTCCATGTATTAAAGGCTTTGTCCCTGGAGTGGCACTGCTGGAATTTTCTTTGAATCATAGGAGGTAGGATTTTATGCCATATCTTTAGGTCATTGGTGGCAAACCCTTGAACGAGATTCCAGGACCCTAGTCCATCCAAACTTCTGCTTCCTGACCCATACAATTAGTGGGTTTGCTCCATCACATGCCCCCTAATGTTGCCATGCAGCACCTCCACCAGAGGCCCAAAGTCATTGGTCCATACAATCTTAGACTAAAACCTCCAGAACTGTGAACTAAATAAGGCTTTTCTCTTACAAGTTAATCATCTCAGGCATTTTGTTATAGTAATGGAAAGCTAAATAATACACTTGTCTTGTTCCTAATCTTAAAGGAAATATTTTCATCTTTCCCCATTCAGTATGATGTAGGCTGTGGCTTTTCTTTTATATAGTCCTTGTTTTGATGAGGTACATTCCTTCTATACTTAATTTTTAAAGTTATGGGGTCATGGAAGCTTCTACTGAGGTCCCTGAGAAGTACCCAGGTTGTCCCACCCATTCACCTTTGTCCCATGAAACAGTTGAGCAGCCATTTCTCAGAAGCTTAGCCAAAGGAGGCTATGAAAAGCAGATGCTCAGTCCTAGGCCCACCCCAGATGGGGGACTTGGAGTTTTAAGACTTAATGTCTGTCCTTCTGGGTTTCAGGCTGGCTTTTTAACAGTTAATTATTTCTATTTCCCTATTTCTCCATTTTGTGATAGAAATGTTCATCCTATTTCTGTTCTACCATTGTATCTTGGGAGTAGATATCTGATTCTTAAATTTTGTTTTATGGTTGGTTTTTGTTTGTTTGTTGGTACTGGGGATTGAACCCAGGGGCACTTTACCACTGAGCCATATCCCTAGCACTTTTTGTTTTATTTTGAGACTCGTTAAGTCACTCATTGCCTTTCTACATTGCTGAGGCTGGCTTTGAACTTGTGATCCTCCTGCCTCAGCTGCCTAAACTGCTGGGATTACAGGCATGTGCCATTGTGCCCAGCGATAACTTTGTTTTGTTGTTACTGTTTTGGTGGTTTTTTGGACAGGCTCACACCTGGAACAATTTTGCCTTAATGTCCAATAAGACTTTGGACTTGGACTTTTGCATGATAATGGAATGAGTTAAGATTTGGAGACTATTTAAGAAGCAATGAGTGTATTTTGCATTTTGAGAAGGACATTAACTTTGTGCACCAAGGACAGAATGGTAAATTTGGGGTGTGGTTCTCCCCCAAGGGTTCATGTGTTGGAATCTTGATCCTTACTGTGGTGGTATTGAAATGGTGGAACCTTTAAGAAATGAGGACTAGTGTTAGGCGTTTGAGTCATTGGTGATGTTGCCATTAGATGGGATTAATAGTACCCTTGTGTAATGAGTTGACTCTCTCAAGAGTACAGTGTTATAAAAAAGTTCAAATCTCACCCTGAATCTCTCTCTCTGGTTTTTTTGTCTTGATATTTGATCTCTTCCATTTATGCTATTGCCATTGATTCCATTCAATATTAAGTCTTCACTAGAGATTAGCACATTAGCACCATGTTCTTGAATCTCTAGAACTATGAGCTAAATAAACTTCATTTTTATAGAGTACCTAGCATGAGACGTTTTGGTATAGCAATGGAAAATAGATTCATAGGGATACTGACTAGTAGTTTTCTTTGTGGTCTTAGTCTGACTTTTACATCAAGTTAATGCTATACCCATAAAATGAGGGTAACCTTCTCTTCAATTTTTTGAAAGAACTTGAAGAAAAAGGTTGTGAATTATTTAAATATTTAATACAAATTCTCAATGAAGCCCTTTGGTTTGGGTCTTTTCTTTGTTAGTAGTCTTTTGATTACTGATTCAATCTCCATAGTAGTTTTCAGTCATTGAAGGGATGTTTCAGGGAAGTCATTAATTTCTTCTTGATTATCCAGTTCATTGACATATAATAAATTGTTCATGCTATCTTTTATGATCCTTTGATCTACTCTGGCATCAATTGTCATATTTCTTCTTTCATTTCTGATTTCATTTTAGTCTTCTCTCATCTTTTCTTAGTTATTCTAAGGATTTGTCAATTTCTTGATCTTTAAAAACTGTTAACAGTTTCATTGATTGTTATGGTTTGGATGTGAGGTGTACCCCAAAAGCTCATATGTGGGGCAATGCAAGAAAGCTCAGAGAAGAAATGACTGGGTTGTGTCTTACCAATCAGTGATTTAATCCTCTAATATGGATTACTTGAGTGGTAACTGAAGTGGTAGGGTGTGGCTGGAGGAGGTGGGAATTGGGGCATGGCTTTTGGTATATATTTGTATCTGGCTAGTGGACTCTCTTTCTCTGCTTCCTGATGATGTGAGCTGCTTCCCTCTGCCACACTCTTCTGCCATGATATTCAGCCTCACCTCGAGCCCCAAGGAATGGAGCTAGCTTTCTATGGACTAAGAATTCTGAAAATGTGAACACTCAAATAAACTCTTCTCCTCTACGGTTGTTCTAGTCAGGTTCTTTAGTCACAGCAGTGAAAAAAGCTGACTAAAACAGAAATTCATACTGGGAGTTGGGTCACTGTAGTGCCTAACCTGACCATGTGGCTCAGAAGCTTTTTGCACTTCCTGGAATTGGCAGGAGGAATTCTGAGAAGCTTAGCAGTATAAGCTAGAAATGATTTAGATTGCTGTAAGCAGAGATTAATGACTCAGAAGACCAGAATGGCAGTAGGAAGTAGAAGTTGTCTGCATTTTGCCCATGTCCTGAGACTTTCTGTGAGACTGATTTTAGATGTGATGGGCTTTTTAATCTGGTGGAAGAAATATCTAGGCAGCATAGCATTCAGGTGGTGGCATGGATATTGCTGACAGTTTTTAGCCAAATTTATTGTGATAATCAAGAGCAGAAAGAAGAGCACAAAGATTTTAAAATTGTGGACTTGAGAAGCAGGAGTAAAACTAGGGCTAAGGAAGTTGCAGTTATTAAAGACACCATCAAAGAAATGCTAAAGACTATGCCAAGAGAAAATAAGGAAGATGGCTTGATGGCATTGCAGGAGCTGGCAAGACCACACCCACTTCAAGTTCAAAGGAATAAAGGTGAAAATGCTCTTGGTAACAGACCAGTGGAACACCCTTCTTGCCAAAGGGGACCTAAGAAGTTTTTTCAATGTGCTCAGCCACACAGACCCTTACAGGCTGCTGCAGCAAGATTCCCTGGAGGCTTGGCTACTGTTCAAGATGGCAGCAGACCTTGGCATGAACCACGTGGTGCTGGTTTTATAGGAATGAAGGATGCTGGAGTTAGGGGAGTATGGAGGCATCCACTAAAATATCAAAGGAAGGCCTGCGAAGCCAGGCAAGGTGCAGCAGGGTTGGAGTCCCTGTAGGCAACCCTGAGAAGTCAAAGTGTGGAAATGTGAGGAGGAAGCTGAAGCTGCAGTGGAAACCCTGAGACTAAGAAATGCCAGTAACATGGGACATCATCTTAGGAAAGGTGCATATATTAAGCAGAGACAAGTCAACATAGAGGCCACTTGGGCTGCAAACAGCAAGATCACTGGGGCAGAGCTACACAAGCCCTTTGGCGAGAAAACCACTATGCCATGTACCCAAGATTCTGGTTGTGGAGCTACAGGACTTGTTTGTCCAGCTGGATTTTGGTTCTGTTTTGGTCCCATTCCTTCTTTCTATACCCCTAATTTTGTGAATGGAAGTGTTTAACATTACATATTGGATATTTGTAAATTGATAATTTTTAATTTTTAATTTTTTCCTAATAGCCATTTTTTAATGTGGATGGACTAATCTATTTTTAATTTTAGGTCATTGTACACAAATGGAGTACAACTATCATTTTTCTGGTTGTACACAAAATAGAATCATATGATTTGCATATTTTTACATATACATAGTGTATAGATGTATGTCTCGTTCTATTATCTTTCCTTCCCCATCCCCTCCCCACTCCTCATTTTCCTCTATAAATCCATCCCTTCTCCATTCTTCCCATGCCTCCCCCCGCCCTGCTATGTGTCGTCAGTCACTTATAAGAGAGATCATTCGGTCTTTGGTTTTGGGGATTGGCTTATTTCACTTAACATGATCTTCTTCAATTCCATACATTTACCTGCAAATGTCATAATCTTATTATTCTTTATGGCTGAATAATATTCCATTATGTATATATACCACAGTTTCTTTATCCATTCCTCTATTGAAGGGCATTTAGTTTGGTTCCACAATCTAGCTATACTTGTTGGGCTGCTATAAACATGGACGTGGCTGCCTCACTGTAGTATGCTGATTTTAAGTCCTTTGGGTATAGGCCAAGGAATGGGATACTTGGGTCAAATGGTGGTTGCATTCAATTAGACAGACCAAAGAAATTAAAGGGATACAAATAGGAAAAGAAGAGCTCAAATTATACCTTTTTGCTGGTGACATGATTCTTTATTTAGAGGAGCCTAAAAATTCCACCAGAAAACTTCTGGAACTCATAAATGAATTCAGTAAAGTAGCAGGAAATAAAATTAATGCTCATAAATCTAATGCATTTTTATTCATAAGTGATGAATTCTCTGAAAGAGAAATTAGGAAAACTACCCCATTCACAAAAGCATCAAAAAAATAAAATATTCGGGAATCAATCTACCAAAAGAGGTGAAAGACCTCTACAATGAGAATTACAGAACACCAAAGAAAGAAACTAAAGAAAATCTGAGAAGATGGAAAGATCTCCCATGTTCTTGGATAAGCAGAATTAATATTGTAAAAATGGCCATACTACCAAAAGCACTATACAAATTCAATGCAATTCCAATTAAAATCCCAATGACAGACCTCATAGAAATAGAGCAAGCAATCATGAAATTCATTTGGAGGAATAAGAGACCCAGAATTGCTAAACCAATTCTTAGCAAGAAGAGGGAAGCAGGGGGTATCAAAATACCGGACCTTCAACTATATTACAGGCAGTAGTAACAAAAACAGCATGGAATTGGCACCAAAATAGACAGGTAGATCAATGGTACAGAATAGAGGACACACAAACCCACATAAACACAGGTATCTTATATTTGACAAAGGAGCCAAAAACATACAATGGAGAAAAGATAGCCTCTTCAACAAATGGTACTGGGAAAATTGGAAATCCATATGCAGCAAAATGAAACTAAACCCATCTCTCTCACCTTGCATAAAACTCAACTCAAAATGGATGCAGGACCTAGGAATTAGACCAGAGACCCTGCACCTAATAGAAGAGAAAATAGGTCCAAATCTTCATCACTTTGGTCTAGGACCAGATTTCCTTAACATGACTCCCAAAGTGCAAGAAATAAAAACAGGAATCAATGATGGGGATAGAGTCAAACTAAAAAGCTTTTTCTCAGCAAAAGAAACAATCAGCAATGTGAAGAGAGAGCCTTCAGAGTGGGAGAAATCTTTGCCACACGCACTTCAGATAGAGCACTAATCTCCATAATATATAAAGAACTCAAAAATCTTTACACCAAGAATACTAATTACCCAATCAATAAATGGGCCAAGGAAATGAACAGACACTTTACAGAGGAAGATCTACAAGCAATCAACAGATTTACGAAAAAATGTTCAACATCCCTTGTTATAAGAGAAATGCAAATCAAAACCACCTTAAGATTTCATCTTACCCCAATTAGAATGTCTTTTATCAAGAACACAGGCAACAACAGGTGTTGGCGAGGATGTGGAGAAAAGGGTACACTCATACATTGCTGGTGGGAGTGCAAGTTGGTGCAGCCACTCTGGAAAGCAGTGTGGAGGTTCCTTAGAAAACTTGGAATGGATCCACCATTTGACCCTGCTATTCCACTCCTTGGTCTATACCCAAAGGACTTAAAATCAGATTGCTACAGTGATGCAGCCACATCAATGTTCATAGCTGCTCAATTCACAATAGCTAGATTATGGAATCAACCTAGATGCCCTTCAGTAGATGAATGGATAACGAAACTGTGGTATATATACACAATGGAATATTACTCAGCCATAAAGAAGAATCAAATTATGGCATTTGTAGGTAAATGGATGATGTTGGAGACTGTTATGCTAAGTGAGATCAGCCAATCCCAAAAATCCAAAGGCCGAATGGTCTCTCTGATAAATGAATGATGATGCATAATGTGGGGGGAAAGGGTGGCAAGAATGGAGGAAGGATAGATAGCATAGAGGGAAGGGAGTGGTGGGGGCGGGGTGGGGGGTAAAAATAATAACAGAATGTGTGACAGATACCATTGCCCTGTGTACATGCATGAACGCACAGATGGTGTGACTCTACTTTGTGTACAACCTGTGAAACAATAGCTGTACTCCATTTGTGTTCAATGAATCAATAAGTAAATAAAAAAAAGAAAAAATGAAAAAAAAACATATATAAATTGATCAGAAAAAAAAAGAATACAGGCAACAAGTGTTGGTGAGGATGTGGGGAAAAGGGTACACTCATACATTGCTGGCGGGATTGCAAGTTCATGCAGCCACTCTGGAAAGCAGTGTGGAGATTCCTTTGAAAACTTGGAATGGATCCACCATTTGACCCAGCTATCCCACTCCTTGGCCTATAGCCAAAGGACTTAAAATCAGATTACTACAGTGATGCAGCCACATCAATGTTTATAGCTGCTCAATTCACAATAGCTAGATTTTGGAACCAAACTTGATGCCCTTCAATAGATGAATGGCTAATGAAACTGTGGTATATATACACAATGGAATATTACTCAGCCATAAAGAAGAATAAAATTATGGCATTTGCAGGTAAATGGAGGATGTTGGAGACTGTCATGCTAAGTGAGATTAGCCAATCCCAAATATCCAAAGGCCAAATGATGTCTCTGATAAGTGAATGATGATACATAATGCAGGGAGGAAGGATAGACAGCATAGAGGGAAAGGAGGGGTGGGATTGGTGTGGGGGGGTAAGAATAATAACAGAATGAGACAGACATCATTGCCCTATGTACATGTATGAATGCACAGATGGTGTGACTCTATTTTGTGTACAACCAGAGAAACAATAGCTGTACTACATTTGTGTAGAATGAATCAAAATTAAATAAATTATAAAAATATACCAATGACGAACCTCATAGAAATAGAGCAAGCAATCATGAAATTCATTTGGAGTAATAAGAGACCCAGAATAGCTAAAGCAATTCTTAGCACGAAGATCAAAGCAGGAAGTATCACAATACCAGACCTTCAACTATAGTACAAAGCAATAGTAACAAAAACAACATGGTATTCACACCAAAATAGGCAGGTCGATCAATGGACACAGAGGCAAACCCACATAAATGCAGTGTTCTCACACTAAACAAAGGTGCCCAAAAACATACAATGGAGAAAAGATATCCTTTTCAACAAATGGTGCTGGGAAAACTGGAAATCCATATGCAGCAAAATGAAAGTAAACCCATATCTCTCACCCTGTACAAAACTCAACTCAAAGTGGATCAAGGACCTAGGAATTAGACCAGAGACCCTGCACCTAATAGAAGAAAAAGTAGGTCCAAATCTTCATCATATTGGCCTAGGACCAGTCTTCCTTAACATGACTCCCAAAGCACAAAAAATAATAGCAGGCATCAATAATTGGGATAGATTCAAACTAAAAACCTTTTTCTCAGCAAAGGAAACAATCTGCAATGTGATGAGAGATCCTACAGAGTGGGAGAAAATCTTTGCCACACCCATATCAGATAGAGCACTAATTTCCAGAATTTATAAAGAACTCAAAAAACTTTACACCAAGAATACAAATAACCTAATCAATAAATGGGCTAAGGAAATGAGCAGACACTTCACAGAAGAGGATCTACAAGCAATCAACAGGTATATGAAAAAATGTTCAACATCTCTAGTAATAACAGAAGTGCAAATCAAAACTACCCTAAGATTTCTTCTCACCCCAATTAGAATGTCTATTATCAAGAATACAAGCAATAATAGGTGTTGGCGAGGATGTGGGAAAAAATGGTACACTCATACATTGCTGGTGGGGTTGCAAATTGGTGCATCTACTCTGGAAAGCAGTATGGAGATTGCTTTTAATTTTACAGGAGCTCACAATGTGAGATTGCCTTGAGTCCCAGAGAAGACTTTGTACTTTAACTTTGAGCAATCTTAGGACTGTTGAGACTGTAGGGACTCTTGGAAATGGACTAAATGTATTTTGCATTGTCAGATGAGTGTGAGATTTGGGGGGGCCAGGGGAAGAATGTTATGGTTTGGATGTGAGGTCTACCCCAAAAGCTCACATGTGGGACAATGCAAGAAGGTTCAGAGGAGAAATGATTGAGTTGTAAGTGTTGTAACCAAATCAGTGATATAATCCCTGATAGGGATTAACTGAGTAGTAACTGAAGTGGTAGGGTGTGGCTAAAGGAGGTGGGAATTGGGGAATGGCTTTTGGTACGAATTTGTATCTGGCTAGTGGACTCTCTTTCTCTACTTCCTCATTGAAATGTGAGTTGCTTCCTTCTGCCACACTCTTACACCATGATGTTCAGCCTCACTGTGCAAGCCCCAAGGAATGGAGCCAGCCTTCTTTGCATTAAGACCTCTGAAACTGTGAGCACTCAAACTTTTCCTCCTTTAAAATTATTCTGGTCAGATCTTTTAGTCACAACAGCAAAATAGCTGACTAAAACATTGATTTTTTTCCCACTGTTTTTCTATTTTCTATTTCATTTGTGTGTTATTTCCCTCCTTCTTCTACCTTTAGGCTCAATTTGTTCTTTTTCTAATTCCTTGGGATATAATTTAGATTATTTGAGTTCTTTCTTCTTTCTTACTGCAGGCATTCATTACTATGAACTATTCTCTGTACTGTTTTTGCTATATCACATTAATTTTGGTATTTTTTGCTATGATGTAATATTCATGTTACATTTATACTTTTTAAAATTTTTTTTATTCATTGTACACAAATGGGGTACAACTCTCTTTCTCTGGTTGTACATGAAGTAGAGTCACACCATTGTGTGACACAGAGACAAATCCATGTAAGTTCAGTTATCTCATACTAGACAAAGTTGCCAAAAGCATGCAATGGAGAAAAGATAGCCTCTTCATCAAATGGTGCTGGTAAAACCATTTGCTGGAAATCCATGTACAGCAAAATGAAATTAAACCCCTATCTCTCACCCTGTACAAAACTCAACTTCACCACATAGAAGAAAAAGTAGGCTCGAATCTTCTTCATTTTGGTTTAGGACCAGACTTCCTTAACATGACCTCCAGAGCACAAGAAATCAAAGCAAGAATCAATAAATGGGATGGATTCAATCTAAAAAGCTTTTTTTCAGCAAAGGAAACAATCAATAATGTGAAAAGAGAGCCTACAGAGTGGGAGAAAATCTTTTCCACACACACACTTCAGACAGAGCACTGATCTCCAAAATTTATAAATAACTTACAAAACTTTACCCCCAAAATACAAAGAGCCCAATCAATAAATGAGCTAAGGAACAGGGCAGACACTTCACAGAAGATGATATACAGGTGATCAACAAATATATGAGAAAGTGCTCATCATCTCTAGTAATTAGAGAAATGCAAATTAAAACCACCCTAAGATTTCCTCTAACTCCAATTAGAACAGCTATTACCAGGAATACAAACAATAATAAGTGTTGGCATGAATGTGGGGAAAAAGGCACACTCGTACATTGCTGGTGGGGTTGCAAATGGGTGCAGCCACTCTGGAAATCAGTATGGAGATTCCTCAAAAAACTTGGAATGGACCCACCATTTGACCCAGTTATCCCACTCCTTGGTCTATACCTAAAGGGCTTAAAATCATCATACTACAGTGATGCAACCACATCTATGTTTATAGCTGCTCAGTTCACAATAGCTAGATTGTGGTATGTTGTATTTTAATTTTTGTTTGTCTCAAGATATTTTCAAATTTTGTTTTTGATTTTTCTCTGACCCATTGGTTGTCCAAGATTATGTTACATTATTTACACATATACCAGGGTTTGCCAGCTGTCCTTCTGTTGATTGCAGTTTCATTCATTTACTCCTAAAAAATACTTGGTATGATTTCAAACTTCTTAAATTTATAAACACTGTCTTGTGACTTATCATGTCATCCGTGCTGGAGAATTCTATATCTGAGATTGAAAAGAATATGCATTGTGCTGCTGTGGGCTGGAATGTTCTGTATATGTCTATTGGGTCCATTTTGTCTATAGTGCTGTTCAAGTCCTTTGTTTCTTTATTGATATTCTGTCTGAATGCTGTAATCACTACTGAAATTGAGGTGTTGAACTCTCCTATTATTGCTGACTTTTTGTGACTTCATGTTCATTTTTTGTATTTAGTTGCTCTGATTTGGGGTGTGTATTTAGTTATAATTATAATATCTTCCTGGTGGGTTGATACTTTTACCATTATAAATGTCCTACTTTAGCTCTTCTGACATTTTTGACTTAGAGTTTATTTTGTCTGACATAAGTGTCATCACTCCTGTTCTCTTTTGTTCAATCATCTGCAAGAAATATCTTTTTTCCAAAATATCAGTATGCTTAGATCAGAAGTGAGTTTCTTGTTTATGGCAAATACTTGACTATTTTCTCTATTTTTAAACCAATTTCTCTGTATCTTTGGATGGGGTGTTTAATCCATTATTGATAGGAAAGGATTTACTATTGTTATTAGTTTCATGTTAGTCTTATGATTCTATTTTACATCATTTCCTCTACTTCTGTCTTTGTGTTATGTTGTTGATTTTTCTTACATTGGTATGGTTTGAAATCTCTTCAGTGTAACTTTTATGTGTTATTTTTGTGGTTGTCTTGGGACGTACATAAATCATTTTGTGGTTGTACTTTGAGTTGGTAACTCAAATTCAACTCTTGTACTTTTTTCAACCTAAAATGAATCTATAAATTACTTTAAAACGTAATTTTTAAAAAATGCCCAACATTGTGTACTGGTATTTTGTATTATTTTATTTTGCATTTCTCTGATAATAAATTATATTGGTCATGCTTTCAAAAAATGCTCAACCTTATTTTTCATTGAGGAAATGCACATTAGGACCACAGCTATTAGAATGGCAAAATTGTTTTAACTGACAATACCAAATTCTAACAAGGATATAGAGCAAGGATATAGAACTCTCATTTATTGATAGTACAAATGCAAAATAGTACAACCACTTTGGGAAATAGTTTGGCAGGTTCTAGTAAACTCAAGCAGAGACCATTCAACCATCAATCTCATTCTTTGCTTTGTACCAAGTGAACTGAATACTTATGTTTGCCCAAAAGCCTGCATGTAAATATTTATAGAATCATTATTCATGCTCATTAATCAAGAAGTGACCAAGAAGTTCAACAGACTATTGGATAAACAAACAGTATTTTATTAATACTTATTACATTAATTTATTTTTTATATGAAAAACAAAACCATATGGATGGAAAACAGATCAGTGATTCCTAGAGATTGGTGGAAGGGAGTATGGTGAATTACAAAGGGAATACTCAGGAAAATGTAGGGTAATAGGACTGTTCTATGTGTTACCAAGATGGTGGACACATGTCTCTATGCCTTTGTCAAAACCCATAGGACTATACATCACTAAGAGTGTACTTCAATGTTTGCAAGCAAAATATTAACCAGAATGTACAGGGAAACCTGAATGAAGTAAAGGCCATGACAAATGAACCTAACTTTATTACAAATGTATGCTATGATCACATACATTTGTGTGATGATGAATAAAAAAAAAATTGAAGGATGAAATCACCTAACAAATCTTGTAAAGGATGGAAAGGAAGAATTTACCTAAGTATTGTTAGGAAATTGTTACCTAAGTATTGTTAAAACAATAAAACTAAAGACAAGAGGAGTTGCTTATACATGATATATTCTAGGTAGTAACTTTTTTCTCATCATTGCATTAGGTTAACAATGCTGAAACCCTTTTATGTACATACTGAGATTGAGAAAACAAGTAAATGATAGCTGAACTTCTTGCCATCAGAGAGAAAAGTTATAGGTAAGTGTACAGTAGGCTAGAACTAAACCTGGAGTGGAGTCAGAAACTTAATAGGAAATAGCATTTACCTTAATACATATACATATGAATAAACTCAAAAACAATGAAAGATATATTTGTACTCATGAGTTAGCATATGGAAGAAATATATCCCTATTTCTGTTTGCTTAGAAGGTCAGGAAAAAATGACACCTCAATAACAATTAGCAAACCAAACACCCAAATCCTTGTTTCTAAATAATATTCTCCAATATAAAGAGTCAGACCTCTGGATAAATGGCCGATTCTAAGGACTGGACTGGGAGAAATACAAAACTGAGTCATCTTACAGTAACAGAAAATAAGGAAGTACCCATAAAAAAAGGGAGCAACATCAGTACAATGGCTAATTACAAGTGCCTAATACTCATTACACACATAGGAAAAAGACCCAAACAACAAACAAGCAACAACATTTTCACTACAGTATCCCAAAAGACCACTAAAGTATTGCAAGGAAGTGACAGAAACCCTGTGGATTACAGAAACTCAGGATGACTGCATAGAGAAGGGATCAAAACACTCTGCTTCTGCCACTTTGTCTTCCTATTTGGGATGAGCTTGGATCAACTTCTCCCTCTGGTGAAAAAGTAAGAAAGAGACCCCAACAGCCTTCATTACTGTAGTGGATACCGGTAGTCTCTGGTATGGGGGATTTCTCATAATTCTTGAGTTCATTTTAGGGAGCTGGCTAGAGTACACACAACTGCATTACTCCAGAGAAGGATCCCACAATTTGCTCCCCCTGTTACCCGAGCTGCTATTGATGACCCGGGTCATCTTGAAACTGGAACCATTGCTAGCATACATTCTGATCTGGGGGCCAGTAGCCACAGCATAACTCCATCCCTGAGACTGCTGTCATTGCACTGTTCCTCAAATGAGCCACTACAACTCCCTATACCCTGGAATCAAGCTGCATAGGAGGCACTACATCTTCCCCATTCTGGTGACTTTAGTGTCTCAATGGGAGCTTAGGACCTGAAGAAGAGCTGAGACACCAGTGCCCAAGTCAATTTGGCAATCTGCTCCCCAAGAAACAGGTGATTATGCCCACAGAGAAACCAACCCAAAACCAGCAGAGTAGCCATGCACTGCTTCATCGTATGACCCAACTCTATTGTTCCACCTCACAAAATACATACCTAACGTGGGGGACCAGTCAAACCCCTTTGGCACCTGACCCATCCTGGTCCTCTGTCCCAGGGAAATAGAGCCTTGATCCAGGAGAGCAGCCTCAACCATAGTGCCCATGCTATCATGACCCTAATCTCTCAGAGAAACATAGTCATGGCTGATCTATATCACCCTGCCCTCTGGGTCAAATAGCAACAGTGCCCCTGTCCTTGGATCTGGACCAGTCCTCCAGAATCTGAGGTGATGAAGCCCACCACCTCTCTGGAGAGTAACTCAACATACATTATTCCCTCCCATTCACTCACCCTCCCAGAGCCACATAACAGCTGCAATCCACCATTCTGGGGTACTTGCTACCACGGCCCCAATCCTCACAGAGCCCAGACCACTGCTGTGTCTCACTGCTACAGAAACCAAATGAGCATGATACTGGCATAAAACATGGAACAATTAAACAGAATAGAAAATCCAGAAATGAAGCCACACCATTAAGGCCAACTGATTTTCAACAAAGGTGCCAAGAACACACAATGCTGAAAAGACTGTCTCCATTAAATGATGAAGGGAAAACTGGATAGTCACACAGAAGAAAGAAATTAGACCTTTATCTCTCAACATGTACAAAAAAAACCCACAAAATGGATTAAAAACTTAAATGTAAGACATTAAATTACTAGAAGAAAACATGGGAGAAAGTCCCACAACATTGATCTGAGAAATGGCTTTTATGGGATCTCTTTAACTGCAAAGTCAATTAAACAAAAATAGATAAATAGAATTATATTAAACTGAAAATATTCTTCATGGCAAAGGAAAGAACACAGTAAAGCTGCAACCTGAGAACTGGAAGAAAATATTTGCCAACTATACATCAATAAAGAGTTAATAATCAAAATATGTATACAATTCAACCCAAATAAAAAACCTTATTTTTAAAATGTGCAAACATCTACTGAAGGGCATCTAGGTTGATTCCATAATCTAGCTATTGTGAATTGAGCAGCTATGAACATTGATGTGGCTGCATCACTGAGGCAATCTGATTTTAGGTCCTTTGGGTATAAGCCAAGGAGTGGGATAGCAGGGTCAAATGGTGGATGCATTCCAAGTTTTCTAAGGAATCTCCACACTGCTTTCCAGAGTGGCTGCACCAACTTGCACTCCCACCAGCAATGTATGAGTGTACCCTTTTGGATAAAGAAACTGTGGTATATATACACAATGGAATATTACTCAGCCATAAAGAAGAATAAAATTATGACATTTGTAGGTAAATGGATGATGTTGGAAACTGTTATGCTAAGTGAGATCAGCCAATCCCAAAAATCCAAAAGTCGAATGGTCTCTCTGATAAATGAATGATGATGCATAATGTGGGGGGGAAAGATGGCAAGAATGGAGGAAAGATAGCTAGCATAGAGGGAAGGGAGGGGTGGGGGTAAAATTAATAACAGAGTGTGTGACAGATACCATTGCCCTGTGTACATGCATGAAAGCACAGATGGTGTGACTCTACTTTGTGTACAACCAGTGAAACAATAGCTGTACTTCATTTGTGTTCAATGAATCAATAAGTAAATAAAAAAATCAATAAATAAAATAAAATGTGCAAACACCCTACATAGACATTTGTCAAAAGAAGACCTATAAATGGTTAATAGTTACAAGAAAAAATGCTCAACATCACTAATGATCAGGAAAATGCAAATCAAAATTGCAATATCACCTCAGTGAGAAGGGCTATCACCAAAAAGACCAAAGATAACAAAGACTGACAAGGATATAGATATAAGGGAACCCTTGTACACTGTTGGAGGGAATGTAAATTGATATATTGATGAGTTCATATTCAAAGGAAAAGAAATTGATATAAATTGATGAGTACATATTCAAAGGAAATGAAATCAGTGTGTTGAAGAGACATCTGAACTCCCATATTCATTGAAGCACTATGCACAATAGCCAAGACATGGAATAAACCCACATGTTCATCAACAGATTAATCGACAAAGAAAGAAAATGAGTCCATTTAGGGAGCTGGCTAGGAGGCACTAGCAACACCAGCAAGATGGCTAACTACAGGTGCCTAATACTCATTACACACATAGGAAAAAGACCCAAACAACAAACAAACAATAACATCTCACTACTGTATCCAAAAAGACCACTGGAGTATGGCAATGGAGTGACAGAAACCCTGTGGATTACAGAAACTGTACACACACACACACACAAACACACATGCACAATGTGTGGAATACCACTCATCCATGAAAAAAAGAACAAAATCCTGTCATTTGTGACAATGTGGATAAACCTGGAGGACTTTATGTTAAGGGAAATAAGCCAAGCACAGAAAAAGCAAGTAACCTCACAACCCCATTTATAGGTGAAATTAAAAGTAGCTGATCTCATAGGAGAATGTAAAATGGTGGTTACCAGAGGCTTAGGTGATTGGAGAGGGACATTTGTCAAAGGATGCACAATTAAAGTTATATGGAATATAAAAAAATCCATAATAGGGAAATATATATAGACAGAATAGGCATTTAAAGACAGACTATAGATAAAATGATTGCTTGGAGACAAGAGGTGATGAGGGAGAGGACAGAAAATATGAGGGAAAGATATCGGGAGTGACTATGAACATGGTATTAATGTGGAGTTTCTTTCTTTGGTCATGAAAATGTTCTGAAGTTTGCACAACTCTGTTAGCATACTATAAACCACTAGCTTGTATACTTTAATTTGGTGAATTGGATGTGTGAATTATACTCAATAAATCTGTTTAAGGAATGCCCCCATGATAAAAAAAAAAACAAAACAATAGGAAAGGGTTATGTCAGAAGAACACTAGAGACCACCTGCAAAAGTCCCCAACAACCACAGCTGGAACAATTTGAGCAAGAAAGTAAATAAACAAGAAAGAAAAAGTAGTGGTGGATTATAAAATAATACATTTAGTAAAATAAAATTTAAAACATATATGTATATCCTTAGTGATAAAAAATAAATGATTAAATGTATGACTCAAAGTGGAAGAAGACACAAACCTTTCTTAGAGAAGAGTATAAAATATAAAATAATCTATGCCAATACTTCCCCCTTTGGGAGATGGGGCTTAACTGTTCCCCCTTCATTGTTGGTTGGACTTACTGACTTCATTCTAGGATACAGAAAGGGAGAAAATAGTAATTTTATAGTTCAGAACCTAGCAAATATTATCTTAATCAAGTGATTAATATTAACATTATTAGTGATGCATCTTGATATGATGCAAAACCTGTTAACCTCAGTCTAATAAACAAAACTTATAAACCCAAATTGAAGAACGTTTTACAGAACAACTTTCCAGTACTCCTCAATATTGTCAAGGTCATGAGAAACAAGGAAGAACTGTCACAGACCAAAGGAGACTGGGAAACATTCCTAATAAATGCAATGTGGTATACTGGATTGGATCCTAAAACAAAAAAGTGCATTAGTGAACAAACATGAAAGACTGAAGTTTAGTTAAGAGCTATCTATGTCTGTTCATTTCTTAGTTTTGACAAATATACCATTATAATGTAAGATGGCAATTTTAGGGGCAATTTGGTAAGGGGTATATAGGAATGCTCCGTATTATCTTTGCAACTTAATTATAAATCTAAACTTATTCCAAAATAAAAAGTTAATTTAAAAAATTTTAGAAATTGTAGGATCAGCTTAATCTGCCCTCATATGATTTTTGCTGAAAAAGTTTTCTTTATTAGCATGACATTGTTAAGATATATAACTTTTATAGATAATACATTTATTCCACAACTCAATTAAAAATTAATAATCAGGAATTTGATCATCAACATTGGCAATAAGATTTGAAGTTCCTGGGAAATTTTAAAAATGAAATGATATCATTTACGCAAATAAAATCTCTTCCTCATCATAGTATGCAATATAGTGATACAGATCACTGTTTTGGCACTTGGTAAATCTTCCCACAATTTTAGCTACTGCTGTTCTTTGCTTTTTAAAGATATAGGGTTTCCCTGTATTTCCTAGGCTAGCCTCGAACTATTATACTCAAGTGATCCTCCTGCATCAGCCTCCTGAGTAGCTAGGACTGTAGATACTCACCACTGCTCCCAGCCTTAGCCATTGCTTTTTAAATAAACCTCTTATTTAAATATACATATAGAAAACTGCAAAATTGTGTGTGCATAATTTAGTGAATTTTCACAAACTGAGCACACCCATGAAACTACTACCTGGTCAAAAAAGTGAACATTGGGCTGGGGATATAGCTCAGTTGGTAGAGTGCCTCACAAGCATAAGGCCCTGGGTTCAATCTCCAGCACTGCAAAATAAAAAAGTGAACATCACCACCATCCAAGAAGACCCCTCATTCTCTCTCATAGTCACTATCCTTCCACATCATAGTGACAATTTTCCTTATGTCTAATAATCTAAGTAAATCTTGCCTCATTTTGAACTTTATATAAATGAAGTAATGCAATATATATTCTTTCATAACTCATTTCATTCAACCTATACATTGCTGCACAGAGTTGGTCATTCATTTTCATTGTTATATAGTATTCAGTTGTGAATATGCTACATTTTATGTACACATTTAATTGTCAGTTGGATTTCTTTCCATTATTCTAAAATAATGCTATTGATACTCTTATTTCTATGGCATTCTCTGTGGGTTATGTAAACACATTTCTATTGCATGGAACTCGGAATGGATTGCTTGTTCATGAAGTATGTGAATATTTCTTATTATTTTTATTTTGCCATTATTTTGTACCAACTGTTTTTCAATCACTGAACATAGTCTCACCATGTCCCTATGAAGTGGATGTGTAACTTCCAGACCCTACAGCCTTATTTCTTAGCTGAGGTCAATAGGATAAAGCAATTGTTTCCAAATGTGCCTAGAAATCTCAAGTTGAAAATTCTGGGAAACTAAAGGGATATATGTGTGCTATATTTTTACCATGATGTAAACAAACAGTTCTAGCATTCCAGTACCAAAGCATACAAATGCCAATAGTAGCTTCAGAAAATACTGGTGGTATATAACATGATAAAGAATCAGCTGGCAATCTTTGAGGGTCCCTCATTTAGCACTGTAAACACAATGACCAAGAAGATAGAAGGTTCCTTAAAACTGTCTTTGTCGATCATACATAGGACACGAGAAGGCAAAGGCAAAGTTCTCACTGATTTAGCCAGTAGAGAGAATTTTAAGCATCTTTTAGATTTTCACAGTTTATTACCTACATACACAATGGAAGAAGAATAGCCAAAGGTGCCAGCTCATTATAGTCCTTGGGCCACAAACAAAAATGAATAACATCAAAATAAAAGGAGTCAGATAACTAAAATATATATTGTGGGATACTCCATTGCTGAGAAGTCAACTCTAGACTTCAGCTAAATGGTTTATAGTCTGCATCTCTATTGTCATAGAGTTGAGACCAAAAACTCTATGCCTTTACAGAACCCAGTATATAGTGAAAAAACTCTCTCATGGCAGCCTCCCAGGAGAGAGAGGCAAGTGGGAGATGGCCTTGTTAGATGGGAGATGGACTTTTCAGATAGGAGATGACATTGTGACAACTTCATAAAGAAATCCAAAGCTTTTCTCCCACTCTGTAGGCTCTCTCTTCACATTGTTGATTGTTTCCTTTGCTGAGAAAAAGCTTTTTAGTTTGAATCTATCCCAATTATTGATTACTGCTTTTATTTCTTATGCTTTGGGAGTCATGTTAAGGAAATCTGGTGCTAAGTCAACATGATAAATATTTGGACCTACTTTTTCTTCTATTAGGTGCAGGGTCTCTGGTCTAATTTCTAGGTCCTTGATCCATTTTGAGTTGAGTTTTGTGTAGGGTGAGAGATAGGGGTTTAGTTTAATTTTGCTGCATATGGATTTCCAGTTTTCCTAGCACCATTTGTTGAAGAGGCTATCTTTTCTCTACTGCATGTTTTTGGCAACTTTGTCTAGTATGAGAAAACTGTATTTATGTGGGTTTGTCTCTGTGTCCTCTATTCTGTACCATTAGTCTACCTGCCTATTTTGGTGCCAATACCATGCTGCTTTGTTACTATTGATTAAGCACATTTTCTAAGATGGTATAAAATCTTTCAAGTATTTGTAATTAAAACTACTACTTGTTACTATTGTTCTGTAGTATAGTTGAAGATCTGGTATTGTGATACCACCTGCTTCACTCTTCCTGCTAAGGAATTACTTTAGCGATTCTGGGTCTCTTATTCTTCCAAATGAATTCATGATTGCTTGCTCTATTTCTTTTTTTTCTTTTTCTTTTTCTTTTCTTTTTTTTTTTTTTTTTTGAACCAGGGATTGAACTCAGGGACACTCGGCCACTGAGCCACATCCCCAGCCCTATTTTGTATTTTATTTAGAGACAGGGTCTCACTGAGTTGCTTAGGGCCTCGCTAAGTTGCTGAAGCTGGCTTTGAACTCACGATCCTCCTGACTCAGCCTCCCAAGTGCTGGGATTACAGGCGTGTGCCACCATGCCCAGCTGCTCTATTTCAATGAGGTACATCATTGGTATTTTGATTGGAATTACACTGAATTTGTATAGCACTTTTGGTACTATGGCCATTTTGACAATATTAATTCTGCCTATCCAAGAACAGGGGAGATCATTCCATCTTCTAAGGTTTTCATTAATTTCTTTCTTTACTCTTCTGTAATTCTCATTGTACAGGTCTTTCACCTCTTTTGTTAGATTGATTCCCAAGTATTTTTTGAGGCTACTGTGAATGGGGTCATTTTCCTAATTTCTCTGTCAGAGGATTCATCACTGATGAGAAGAGAGAGCCTACAGAGTGGGAGAAAATCTTTGCCTCACACACTTCAGACAGAGGACTAATCTGCAGAATCTATCAATAACTCAAAACACTTTACACCAAGAACACAAATAACCCAATCAATAAATGGGCTAAGGAGATGAACAGACACTTCAGAGAAGAAGATCTATAAGCAATCAACAGATATATGAAAAAATGTTCAACATCTCTAATAATAAGATATGCAAATCAAAACTACCCTAAGATTTCATCTCACCCCAATTCAAATGGCTACTATCAAGAATACAAGCAGTGGAGGAAAGATAGCTAGCATAGAGGGAAGGGAGGGGTGGGGGTGGGGGGGGGTAAAATTAATAACAATGTGTGACAGATTCCATTGCCCTGTGTACATGCATGAATGCACAGATGGTGTGACTCTACTTTGTGTACAGCCAGTGAAACAATAGCTGTACTCCATTTGTGTTCAATGATTCAATAAGTAAATAAATAAAAAAAAAACAATAGACATACGAGAAAGAAAAAAAAAAAAGAATACAAGCAACAATAGGTGTTGGTGAGGATGTGGGGAAAAGGTACGCTCATACATTGCTGGTGGGTTTGCAAATTGGCATTACATTTATTGATTTCCAGATGTTGAAATACCTTGCATTCCTGAGATGAAACCCACTTGATCATGGTGCACTATCTTTTTAATATGTTTTTATATGTGATTTGCTAAAATTTTGTTGAGAATTTTTGCATCAGTTGGTGTAGCCACTCTGGAAAGCAGTGTGGAAATTCCTTAGAAAACTTGGAATGGATCCACCATTTGACCCAGCTATCCCACTCCTTGGCCTATACCCAAAGGACTTAAAATCAGATTACTACAGTGATGCAGCCACATCAATGTTAATAGCTGCTCAATTCACAATAGCTAGATTGTGGAACCAACCTAGATGCCCTTCAATAGATGAATGGATACAGAAACTGTGGTATATAGACACAATGGAATATTATTCAGCCATAAAAAGAAAAAATTATGGCATTTGCAGGTGAATGGATGGAGTTGGAGAATATCATGCTAAGTGAGATAAGCCAATCCCCCAAAACCAAAGACCAAATGATTTCTCTGATAAGTGGATGCCGATACATAATGGGGGTGGGAGGGAGGCAAGAATGAAGGAAGGATGGATTGAATAGAGGAAAATGAGGGGTGGGGAAGGGGTGGGATGAAAGAAAAATAATAGAATGAGACAAACATCATTACCCTATGTACATGTATGATTACACAAATGGTGTGACTCTACTTCGTGTACAACCAGAGAAAGATAGTTGTACCCCATTTGTGTACAATATATCAAAATAAAAAATAAATGAATAAAGGAATACATCCATGTTGCATTCAGAGAGAACCAAGGCATTCAACCAAGTCTCAGATAAGCTGTGGTTAAAGCTTTTACCTGTGTGGCCTATGTGTATATGTGAAAGATACTCAGAATTAACTATGCTATTTTTTTCCAAAAAAAAAAAAGTACCCAGAGCCAGGCATGGTGGCACTCGCCTGTAATCCTAGCAACTTGAGAGGCTTAGTCATGAGGATCACAAGTTTGAGACTGACTTCAACAACTTAGTAAGATTCGTCTCAAAGCAAAAGGCCTGGGATTGTGGCTGAGTGGTAAAGTGCCTCTGGATTCAAGGTTCAAGCCCCAGTATGCACAAACACACACACACACACACACACACACATACACACACACATACACAGAGGATGAAATTTGTTATGAGAGTTGAAATAAAAATATTCACTTTCATGTATTTTAATAATACATGTTCTAATAAAAGAGTATGTTTCTCTTAATCCAGAAGCCAATAAGTAACCCTTTACATTCTTGAATGAAACACATTGAAAGGTTTTCTGTGTTTTTAAAACTGATTATCATAGTTCAGAAATTACTCCATATAAAATTATGGAGATGGAAAAATGATTAGAGAACTACAATTCCAGCCAGGAGATATGGATTCTGGGAAGTATTATCAATTATCTTGGTTTGATTAGAAGAGTTCCTGGGGTATAGGACTCTCCCAAGCAAATCTCTAGGAAAATAGAATGAGCTGGTCACCCAGATAGGCAGATGTTCACTCTTAACAACTTAGCATGACATGTAAATAAATTAAAAATTAACCTTTGTCAGTATAATCAATTCAACTTTGTGCTTAGAAAAAATATAAGAAATAAATAAATGGTTATGAGTTTCCTTGATAAGATACAGAGAGACTAACACTTTCACTTTGAAATACAAGATAACAGAGGTATTCTTGTCATATCTTAAAGATGAGGTTAAGTAATTAGCTCAAGGTTACATATTCAGCAAGCAGAAGGCCCTGCATTTAAAACCAGGATACCTGACTTCTACATCTGTGCTTTTAACCAGAAAACTAATATGTAGTAAACATTTGGATTTGCTTGGAAATTTATAGAATGCATCAATCACTATTTCAAAGATGCAAAGTATGTATTATATTTCTTGACATAATTACTCTTATACCAAACTGTTGATAACTTAAGGTAAATTTTAATGTACCTTAAAATTTAAAGTACAGAGGTATCTTAAAACTTAACATACAGAGATTGGGACACTTAGCAGGATACTTAGTGCCTATTTGGAGGATTGGCCACAGCTAGGTTTCCCCTCCAGAGCAAGGACTATTAAATGTGTCATCCAGAGACAGCAAGAAGTGTTGAAAATTACACACAAACCATCTTCATCAACCAGCAGGAAGTACTAGGCAATAGAATTAATTGTCCATTAGCAATAAAGCTAGAGAGCTTATAATGATCAATATTTACTTTTGTAGATAATGAACAAAAGAGTCTGACAATAAGATCAGACTAAAGAGAATAATATCAGTATCCACAAAGTTAACTTTCCTCTATTGTTTCAAGTGGAGACTGTTCCTTTCTGGAGTCAGTGGATGTTGGGAAATTTCTGAGAATTATTAGATTACATTTTTTTTCTTGTTTGGGAGTTAAGCATTTCTTGTTAATGGAAGCAGTCTGGGGTAAATTGATCAGATGCCTTAGATCAAGATAAGGGGGGGATTTTTTAAATTTCCCCTCACCTTTGACCATTCAGGGTCAAAATGATCTCTTACCACCATCCAGGATTGTTTTTCTTCTTCCACAGTCACATGATCAGTATGATCATTGTCTTTAGCAATCACTTCATTGTTTTTCTAATCCTCCCATATCTTACCAAATCTCTCATCTCATCCCTATGTGTCTTAGCAGCTTTTTCTATACATTCCTAGAATATAGCCTTACCTCCTAATACCTAGGCCATGTAAGGAGGACCACCTCAGGAGTTCTCACCTCATATTTATTTATTATCAATATATATAATTATCTAAACCCAGCAAGCACAGCTGAATAGCAAAAGAAGTACTATTCAGAATCATCCACCCACAACCACCAAGACCATGTCCTCCAGCAAGCACAGGCCCCTCATCCACATCCACAGTACCAGGGCATGATGGTGGGTATGGGCCATACGTAATCCTAATGGACTATGAGGCCCAGAAATAGAAGAATCCTAACCTTGAAGTGCTCCCATCAAGCACAGCATCATCACCAACTGGGATGACATAGAGAAGATCTGGCTTGAAACCTTCTAGAGTTCCAAATTCAAAAAGAAAATAATTAAACCATGAATACATTAAGCAAAACTGTCCTTCAGAAACAAGAAGTAAATAAAGATTCTACAAAAAAAGATGAGCAAAAATAGGTAATTTGTCACTACCAGACTGGCTTCAAAAAACCTGCATAAGGGAATCCAATATCCAGAAGCAAAAAAAGATAACTAACATCATGAAAACAAAGACTCACTGGTAAAGTGGACACAAAAAAGAGAAATAGAAGGACTGGGAATAAAACTCAGAAGTAGAGCACTTCTAGCATGTGCAAGGGCCTAGGTTTGGACTAAATAATAATCAAAACAAATAGAAGAAATTTAGCAAAATGAAAGAAGTATGTTCTTACATAATTATACCTCAAATGTAAATGAATTAAATCTTCCAATCAAAAGCAACAGACCAGCTAAATGGATACAAAAACAAGGCCTAACAACATGCTGCTAGCAAGACACTCACTTCATCAGTAAAAGCACACAGAGATTGAAAGCGAAAGAAGGGAAAAAGATACTTTATGCAAATGAAAACCAAAAGTCAGCGTAAGTGAATATTCTTATAGTAAAGGAAAATAGATTGAAGAACTGCAAGAAAGGGGGGGGGGGGCAAAGAAGGAAACTATATAATTATCAGGGGTTCAATTCAACAGGATTATGTAGCAATTATAAATGCATATGCACTTCATGCCAGAGCACCCGATTCTACAAAACAAACAGTACTAGATCTAAAGGGAGACATTGAATCCAATGCAATAATGGTGGGAGACTTCAACACCTTGCTTTCAACAGTGGACAAATCATCCAGAAAAAAACAACAACAAGAAGAAAAAATCAAACTATACTATAAACCCAATGGACTTAATGGACACTCACTGAACATTTCATCCAACGACTGTGGAATACATATCCTTTCCTTCAACACACACATTATCTATAATAGAAAATATGTTTTTTCTATTTTTACAAGTTTCTACTAATTCAAAAAAACAAAATTATATCACATATCTTCCCTGACCACAATGGAATAAAACTAGAAATCAACAACAAAAGAATTTCAGAAACTATTCAAATTCATGGAGACATAAGAACATACTACTGAATAAATAGTGGGTCATTGAATAAATCAAAAAGGGAATTAAAAATTTCTTGGCCTCACACAGATCTCCTGCCAACCTCCAGCTCTGGCTGGAGGCCCAAGCCCCTCACTGACCTCAAGAGCTGGCTGGGACCTATGCAGACACAACTGCTGTGGTCACCACTGCCACACTGTGGCCCCCCATCTACCCCCCATCTAACATGTTGGGACACCTCTGCTGCCGTCTTAGATTATCCCTAATTACGGCACCACCATCTTGAGTTGGGGTAGTTTCCATTCTGGGACACCTGCCAGAGACTAGAAGCTCATTATCAAGGTTTCTACAGGTTAGCTGCTGCTGCTGCTGCCACCACCTTGGGATGTGGCTGCTTAGATCCTGGGATATCAGCCAGATCTGGAAAGAACAGCACCAAGGAACCTGCAGACTTGCTTGCATCTGAGGTATCCCTGCTAGTTGTGTTAATAGCCACCATATTGCTGCAGAGGGAGGAGAGAGCCTGGCAAGGGTTCATGGTGGGAATAGGGTGTGAGGGCTTGACCCAAGCTCATTCAGCCAACCAGGCCAGCACCCACCAAGATCCCAGAGACAACTCAGGAGCATTTATTGTGACCTGACATCAGCCTGGACCACAAGTCCACTGAGCACCTAGTCCCACCATTTTGGCAACCAACAGGGCACTCCAGCTCCACAATCCCCAGTCTCCCAACCATCCCCTGGCCAACAACTAGCCCAGTGCCTACAACTACATAGCTGGCACATAATTTTCAATGCCTGATCCTGATTTTCCCAATACAGAATAATTTTCCAAGATAGGCACAAAGGTCCTGGTGCTCAGACAACAGGACCTCCAGGGAGAGAGGTTTCTAATTGGGAAGTTGAAAGGGCAGGCACAGGAGAGATACAATTTAGAGACTAAATTAGAGACCAGGAATTGTGGAGTCCACAAGGAAAGGAAGGGGCTAAGACCAGGCTCCTGTGTCACACAAGTAGACCCCAAAGGAGAGTCCCAGGGTGCAGTCTTCCACAGGGACTGGCAATTGCTATACCCTGCCTTTGGGAGTCCTGCATCCAAGTCTAATCCTCCCCCCTTAATAAATGTCATATCATGAATATGAAGTTACCAGCAAACTCTAGACAACCCCACCTATCAGAAGAGAAGGGAAGCAGAGAAGATATTGAACTCCAACAGAAACAATTGGTCAATTCCCCTTCAAGACTTTTTTTTTCTTTTCCCCATTTTTTCTCTTTTCTTTTTTCATTTACCACTCTCACATCCCCATCATCTTTGAAATCAAGTAGCTTTCATGCATCAGGCTACTGAAGACTGGGAGGTTTGAATAGTATATTATAGTTTTGTTGTTGATTTTTTAAATTTTTATTTATTTTTTTTTAATTTTTCTCACTCTATTTCCCTCTTATCTGTTTCCTCAGAGTCTCTTTCTCACTTTTCTCATGCTAACAACCACCTTCTTTTGATTCCACATTCACTCTTCCTATGATCTACTACCTCTATGTTTTCATTTCTTACCTCATCAACATTACATCCTACAACCCACTCCCATCCTCTTTGTCCACCATTAGAAATTGTGGACTTTACTGCAAACATATTATTTATGCTGTGGATAATAATGGAACACATAATCTCTGTGTATAATGACAATACTATTAACACCATAATAGGGGTTATTTAGTTTAAGGCTGCATATGGTTTACATTGGGTGCTCTTAATATTGATCCCACCAATAAAGGTGAGGCATTTGGAACCTGCACAGACACTATAAATCTATAGGGAGAAAACTGTAATACCTTGAATCCACGCTGCTACAGGGGAAGATACTTGAATGACATAAAAAACAAGGGTAGAAAGTGACCCAAACAAAACAAGATGCTATATTAATAGAATCCGTTGACAGCACAGTAGAAGAAATGTCAGAAAAGGATTTCAGAATGTACATAATTGAAATGATCTGTGAAGTAAAGGATGATATAAGAGAGAAAATGCAGGCATGAATGATAAATTCAACAAACAGTTAAAGAGCACATGCAGGAAGTAAACGATTACTTCAATAAAGAGATAAAGATTCTAATAAAAAACAGAAATCTTTAAAATGAAGGAAACAATAAACCAAATTAAACATTCAATACAAATTATAACCAACAGATTAGATCACTTGGAAGACAATCTCAGACAATGAAGACAAAATATTTAATCTTGAAAATACACTTATAGAAATAAAGAAAGCAATCATGAAATTCATCTGGAAGAACAAAAGACCCAGAATAGCCAAAGCAATCCTGGGCAGGAAGAATGATGCAGGAGGTATCACAATACCAAACCTTGAACTCCACGATAGAGCAATAGTAACAAAAAGAGCATGGAATTGGCACCTAAATAGACAGGTAGACCAATGATACAGAACAGAAGACACAGAAACAAACCCACATAATTACAGTTATCTCATACTAGACAAAGGGGCCAAAAACATGCAATGAAGAAAAGATAGCCTCTTCAACAAATGCTGCTGGCAAAATTGGAAATCCATATGCAGTAAAATGAAATTAAGCCCTGGCAGAGAGACGCCATCTTCAGCTGTCTGAGCCCTCGGAGCTAAGCTCAGCCCTTCCCGCAGGGACACGGTGCTGTGACTCCGGGTGAGATCTGGCTGGAAGCTGAGCTGCTTGCCGGCTCCAGCGGGGAATTTGGGCCCTTCGGCGCCATTCTGCAGCTTCCCTGGTGGAGAGACGCCATCTTCAGCTGTCTGAGTCCTCGGACCTAAGCTCAGGCCTTCCGGCAGGGCCATGGTGCTGAATCTCCTGGTTGCCTCTGCCCAGAAGCATTGATCATTCCCAACCTTGAGGTAGTGAGACAGCACCTATCTTGGGTCACCACTTGATCAAGCACCTCTCAAACATCTGGTGAGTTACTGGAAATCTGCAGGGATGCCCTAAGTCTTTACAGGGAAATTGCAATCCTTCTGATTTGCACTACTAGAGGGGAAGAAACATGAGCAGCATGAGAAAACACGGGAAGAAAGTGTCCCAAACAAACCTAGATGATACATCAAGAGAACCCAAAGACAGCATGGTAGAAGGAATGACAGAAAGGGAGTTCAGAATGTTCATAATTAAAAAGATCCTAGAAGAGAATGATGTGACGAGAGAGCAGATTCAGGCTATGAATAATCAGCTAATAGAGCAATTGCAGGAAGCAAAAAATCATTTCAATAAAGAGATAGAAGTTCTGAGAAAAAAACAAACAGAAATCCTAGAAGGAAACAAGGAAATGAAGGAAACAATAAACCAAGTGAAAAACTCAATAGAAAGCATAATTAACAGAATAGATCACTTGGAAGACAGAACCTCAGACAATGAAGACAAAATATTTAATCTTGAAAACAAAGTCGAACAAACAGAGAAGATGGTTAGGAATCATGAGCAAAACCTCCAAGAAATATGGGACATCATGAAAAGACCAAATTTAAGAGTTATTGGGATTGAGGAAGGCACAGAGATACAAACCAAGGGTATGAATAATCTGTTCAATGAAATAATATCAGAAAATTTCCCAAATATGAGGAATGAGATGGAAAATCAATTACAAGAGGCCTACAGGACACCAAACGCACAGAATTTCAACAGATCCACACCAAGGCACATTATAATGAAAATACCTAACATAGGTATACAATACAAAACAAAGATAGAATTTTAAAGGCTGCGAGAGAAAAGCAGCAGATTACCTACAGGGGGAAACCAATACGGATATCAGCAGATTTCTCAGCCCAGACCATAAAAGCAAGAAGGGCCTGGAACAACATATTTCAAGCTCTGAAAGAAAACAGATGCCAACCAAGAATCTTATACCCAGCAAAACTTACCTTCACATTGATGATGAAATAAAATCCTTCCATGATAAACAAAAGCTTAAAGAATTCACAAAGAGAAAGCCTGCCCTACAGAACACTCTCAACAAAATATTCGAAGAGGAAGAAACGAAAAATAACAATCTCAGTCATCATGGGGAGGAATTACCCTAAAGAAAGAGTCAATCAAAGGAGAAACAAAGTTAAGCTAAAAACCCAAAAAAAGCTAAAATGATGGGAAATACAAGTCATATCTCAATAATAACCCTAAATGTAAATGGCCTAAACTCATCAATCAAAAGACATAGACTGGCAGACTGGATTAAAAAGAAAGACCCAACAATATGCTGCCTTCAAGAGACTCATCTCATAGAAAAACATGCCCACAGACTAAAGGTGAAAGGTTGGGAAAAAACGTACCATGCACATGGACTGAGTAAAAAAGCTGGGGTTTCCATTCTCATTTCAGATAAAGCAGACTTCAAGCCAAAGTTAGTCAGAAGGGATAAAGAAGGACATTTCATACTGCTTAAAGGAAGCATAAATCAACAGGACATAACAATCATAAATATTTATGCACCAAACAATGGTGCATCCATGTATGTCAATCAGATCCTTCTCAATTTTAGGAATCAAATGGACCAAAACACAATAATACTCGGAGACTTTAACATTCCTCTTTCACCGTTAGACAGATCCTCCAAGCAAAAATTGAACAAAGAAACCATAGGATTCAATGACACAATCGCTAATTTGGACTTAACAGACATATATAAAATATTCCATCCATCAAAAAGCGAATACACTTTCTTCTCAGCTGCTCATGGTTCCTTCTCTAAAATAGACCATATGTTATGCCACAAAGCTACTCTTAGCAAATACAAAAACATAGAGATACTACCTTGTATACTATCAGATCATAATGGAATGAAATTAGATATCAATGATAAAGTTAGAAACAGAAACTACTCCAAGACCTGGAGATTAAATAATATGCTATTGAATGATACATGGATAACAGAAGACATTAGGGGAGAAATTAAAAGATTCTTAGAGGTCAATGATAATAATGATACAGCATATCAAAATCTCTGGGATACTATGAAAGCAGTGCTAAGAGGAAAATTCATTGTAGGGAGTGCATTTAATAAAAGAATGAAAAGTCAACAAGTCAATGACCTCACATTACAGCTCAAAGCCCTAGAAAAAGAGGAACAGACCATCACCAAAAGTAGTAGAAGACAGGAAATAATCAAAATCAGAGCTGAAATCAACGAAATTGAAACAAAAGAAACAATTCAAAAAATTGACGAAACAAAAAGTTGGTTCTTTGAAAAAATAAACAAAATTGATAAACCCTTAGCCACGCTAATGAAAAGAAGGAGAGAGAAACTCCAAATTACTAAAATTCGTGATGGGAATGGAAATATTACAATAGACACAATTGAAATACAAAACATAATAAGAAACTACTTTGAAAATTTATACTCCAACAAAATAGAAAACCTGGAAGACATCAACAGATTCCTAGAGGCATATGAGACACCCAAACCGAATCTGGAGGACATACACAACTTAAATAGATCAATTTCAAGCAATGAAATAGAGGAAGTCATAAAAAGCCTACCAACACAGAAAAGTCCAGGGCCAGATGGATTCACAGCCGAGTTCTACAAGACCTTCAAAGAAGAGCTCATTCCAATACTCCTCAAAGTATTTCATGAAACAGAGGAGGAGGGAACCCTTCCAAACTCATTCTATGAAGCTAATATCACCCTGATACCAAAACCAGAGAAGGACACATCAAGGAAAGAAAATTTCAGACCCGTATCTCTAATGAACATAGATGCAAAAATTCTTAACAAAATTTTAGCGAATCACATACAAAAGCATATTAAAAAGATAGTGCACCATGATCAAGTGGGTTTCATCCCGGGGATGCAAGATTGGTTCAACATCCGGAAATCAATAAACGTAATTCACCACATCAACGGACTTAAAGTCAAGAACCACATGATTATTTCAATAGATGCAGAGAAAGCATTTGATAAAATACAGCACCCATTCATGCTCAAAACACTAGAAAAAAAAGGGATAGTGGGGACATTCCTTAACATTGTAAAGGCTATCTATGCTAACTAAGCCCAGAGCTAACATCATTCTAAATGGAGAAAAATTGAAAGCATTTCCCCCGAGAACTGGAACAAGGCAGGAATGCCATCTTTTGCCACTACTATTCAACATTGTTCTTGAAACTCTAGCCAGAGCAATTAGACAGACCAAAGAAATTACAGGAATATGAATAGGAAAAGAAGAGATCAAACTATCCCTATTTGCTGATGACATGATTCTTTATTTAGAAGACCCTAAGAATTCCACCAGAAAACTTCTAGAACTCATAAATGAATTCAGTAAAGTAGCAGGATATAAAATTAATGCTCATAAATCTAATGCATTTTTATTCATAAGTGATGCATCCTCTGAGAGAGAAATTAGGAAAACTACCCCAGTCACATTAACCTCAAAAAATATAAAATACTTGGGAATCAATCTAACAAAAGAGGTGAAAGACCTCTACAATGAGAACTACAGAACACTAAAGAAAGAAGTTAAAGAGCATCTGAGAAGATGGAAAGATCTCCCATGTTCTTGGATAGGCAGAATTAATATTGTCAAAATGGCCATACTTCCAAAAATGCTATACAAATTCAATGCAATTCCAATCAAAATCCCAATGACGGACCTCATAGAAATAGAGCAAGCAATCATGAAATTCATTTGGAGGAATAAGAGACCCAGAATTGCTAAAGCAATCCTTAGCAAGAAGAGCGAAGCAGGGGGTTTCACAATACCAGACCTTCAACTATACTACAGAGCAATAGTAACAAAAACAGCATGGTATTGGTATCAAAATAGACAGGTAGATCAATGGTACAGAATAGAGGACACAGAGGCAAACCCACAGAAATACAGGTATCTCAGACTTGACAAAGGAGCCAAAAACATGCAATGGAGAAAAGACAGCCTCTTCAACAAATGGTGCTGGGAAAACTGGAAATCCATATGCAGCAAAATGAAACTAAACCCATATCTCTCAGCCTGTACAAAATTCAACTCAAAGTGGATCAAGGACCTAGAAATTAGACCAGAGACTCTGCACCTAATAGAAGAGAAAATAGGTCCAAATCTTCATCATGTTGTCCTAGGACCAGATTTCGTTAACATGACTCCCAAAGCGCAAGAAATAAAAGCACGAATCAATGATTGCGATAGAGTCAAACTAAAAAGCTTTTTCTCAGCAAAGGAAACAATCAGCAATGTGAAGAGAGAGCCTTCAGAGTGGGAAAAAATCTTTACCACACACACTTCAGATAGAGCACTAATTTCCAGAATCTACCAAGTACTCAAAAATCTTTACACCAAGAACACTAATAACCCAATCAATAAATGGGCCAAGGAAATGAACAGACACTTTACAGTGGAAGATCTACAAGCAATCAACAGATTTATGAAAAAATGTTCAACATCACTCGTTATAAGAGAAATGCAAATCAAAACCACCTTAAGATTTCATCTTACCCCAATTAGAATGTCTTTTATTAAGAACACAGGCAACAACAGGTGTTGGCGAGGATGTGGGGAAAAGGGTACACTCATTCATTGCTGGTGGGAGTGCAAGTTGGTGCAGCCACTCTGGAGTGTGGAGATTCCTTAGAAAACTTGGAATGGATCCACCATTTGACCCTGCTATCCCACTCCTTGGCCTATAGTCAAAGGACTTAATATCAGATTACTACAGTGATGCAGCCACATCAATGTTCATAGCTGCTCAATTCACAATAGCTAAATTATGGAATCAACCTAGATGCCCTTCAGTAGATGAATGGATAAAGAAACTGTGGTATATATACACAATGGACTATTACTCAGCCATAAAGAAGAATAAAATTATGGCATTTGTAGGTAAATGGATGATGTTGGAGACTGTTATGCTAAGTGAGATCAGCCAATCCCAAAAATCCAAAGGCCGAATGATCTCACTGATAAATGAATGATGATGCATAATGCGGGGGGAAGGGTGGCATGAAGGGAGTAAGGATAGATAGCATGGAGGGAAGGGAGTGGTGGGGGCGGGGTGGGGGGTAAAAATAATAACAGAAATTGTGACAGATACCATTGCCCTGTGTACATGCATGAATGCACAGATGGTGTGACTCTACTTTGTGTGCAACCAGTGAAACAACAGCTGTACTCCATTTGTGTTCAATGAATCAATAAGTAAATAAAATAAAAGAAAATAACAAAAAAAAAAGAAAAGAAACCCCTATCTCTCACCCTGCACAAAACTCAACTCAAAATGGATCAAGAATCTAGGAATTAGACCTGAGACACTTCACCAAATAGAAGAAAAAGTACCCCAAATCTTTATCATGTTGACTTAGGATCAGACTTCCTTAACATGACCCCCAGAGTGAAAGAAATAAAGGAATCAATAAATGGGATGTGGTCCAACTAAAAATTTTTTTCTCAGAAAAAAACAATCAATAATGGGAAAAGAGAGCCTACAGAGTGAGAAACAATCTTTTCCACACACACTTCAGACAGAGCACTGATCTCCAAAGCTTATAAATAACTTGAAAAACTTTACACCAAAAATACAAAGAACCCAATCAATAAATGGGCTAAGGAACTAGGTAGGCACTTCACAGAAGATGATATACAGGTGATGAACAAATATATGAAAAAGTGTGCTCATCCTCTCTAGTAATTACAGAAATGCAAATTAAAACTACCCTAAGATTTAATCTAACTCCAATTAGAATGGCTATTATCAAGAACAGAAGCAATAATAATTGTTGGTGAGGATGTGGGGAAAAAGGCACACTTAATACATTGCTGGTGGAGTTGCAAATTGGTATAGCCATTCTGGAAAGCAGTATGGAGAGTCCTCAAACAATTTGGAATGAACCCATCATTTGACACAGCTATCCCACTCCTCGATTTATACCCAAAGGACTTAAAATCAGCAAAGAACAGTGATGCAGCCACATCAATGTTCATAACTGCTCAATTCACAATAGCTGGATTGTGGAACCAACCTAGATGCCCTTCAATTGATGAATGGATAAAGAAACTGTGGTATATATACACAACACAATTGAATATTACTCAGTCATAAATCAGAATAAAATTATAGCATTTGCAGGTGAAAGGATGGAGTTGGAGAATATCATACTAAGTGAGATAAGCCAAACCCCCAAAACCAAAGGCCAAATGATTTCTCTGATAAGTGGATGATGATACATAACAGGGGGAGGGCCAGAGGTGGCAGGTGGGGAAAAGAGAAGAATGGAGGAACTTTGAATGGTTTAGAAGAAAATGGGATGGTAGGGGGTGGGGGAAGGAAAGATAGTAGACTGAGATAGACATTATTACCCTATGTATATGTAAGATTATATGAATTGTGTGAATCTACGTTGTGAAAAAAAAGATATATTCCCTACTGTGAAATGGGTTCTACTGTCATGTATAATTAAAAAGAACCAATAAAAAAATTGAAGAGAAAAAAGAAAAGAAAGTTGTCCACACATAGATGGTAAGAAATCATGCACAGTACCCCCAAGAATTATGGGATAGCATTAAAAGACCAAATTTAAGAATTATTGGGATTGAGGAAGGCACAGAGATACAAATCAAAGGAATGAACAACCTATTCAATGAAATAATATCAGACAATTTCCCAAACCTGAAGAATGAAATGTAAAATCAAATACAAGAGGCTTATAAGATACCACATACACAAAATTGCAACAGATCCACACCAAGGAACATTATAATGAAAATGCCAGGCATACAAAATAAAGATAGAATTTTAAAGGTCATGAGAGAAAAGCATCATATTACATATAGGGGGAAACAAATAGGGATATCAGCAGATGTCTCAGCTCAGACCCTAAAAGCAAGGACGGCATGGAACAATGTATTTCAAGCTCTGAAAGAACATGGATGCCAACCAAGAACCTCATACCCAGCAAAACTAACCTTCAGATTTGATGACAAACTCAAAAACTTCCATGATAGATAACAGTTAAAAGAATTTACAAATAAAAAGCCTGAACTAGAGAACATTCTCAGCAAAATATTCCTTGAGGAGGAAATGAAAAACAACAATGAAAGTCAGCAAAGGGAGGAACTACACTAAAGAAAAAGCCAATCAAAGGAGAGACCAAATCAAGTTAAAAAAAAAAAGCCAAAATGAATGGGAATACAAATCATATTTCAATAATAACCCTGAAGGTTAATGGCTTAAACTCATCAATCAAAAGACATAGACTGGCAGATTGAATTAAAAAGAAAGACCCAACAATATGCTGCATTCAAGGGAATCATCTCATAGCAAATGACATCAACAGACTGAAGATGAAAGGATGGGAAAAATATATCACACACACGGACTCAGTAAAATAGCGGGAGTTTCCATCCTCATATCAGACAAAGTTGACTTCAAGCCAAAGTTAGTCAGAAGGGATAAATAAAGAAGGATATTTCATACTGCTTAAGGGAACCATAAATCAACAAGGCATAAATGCCATAAATATTTATGCCCCAAACAGTGGAGCACCTATGGATGTCAAACAAACCCTTCTCAATTTCAGGAATCAAATAAACCAAAAACACAATAATGCTGGTGCTGTGTGACTTTAGCACACCTCTCTCACCACTGGATAGATCTTCCAAACAAAAACTGAACAAAGAAACCATAGTACTCAATAATACAATCAATAATTTAGACTTAACAATAACATATAGGCTAGTCCATCCATCACCAAGCAAATATGCTTTTTTTCTCAGCAACACATAGATCCTTCTGTAAAATATATCATGTGTTATGCCACAAAGCAACTCAGCAAATACAAAAAATAGAGATACTATCTTGTATTCTATCAGATCATACTGTAATGAAATTAGAAATCATGATAAAAATAGAAACTACTCCAAATCCTAGAGACTAAATAATATGCTATGAATGATGCATGTGTAGCAGAATACATCAGAGAGGACATAAAAAATTCTATTTTAAATTTTTTTTGGTGAAATGACCCCAATGGAATACAACTATTATTTTTTTGGTTGTATACAAAGTAGAATTATACCATTTGCATATTCATACATATGCATAGTATAATGATGTTTCTCACATTCTATTATCTTTCCTTCCCCACCCCCCTCCCCTTAACATCCTTCCTCCATTCTTCCCCTACATCCCCCACCCTCATTATGTGTCATCAACTACTTATCAGAGAAATCATTCAGCCTTTCGTTTTGGGAGATTGGCTTATCTCACTTAACATGATACTCTCCAACTCCATCCATTTACCTGCAAATGTCATAATTTTATTATTCTTTATGACTGAATAATATTCCATTGTGTCTATATATCATAGTTTCTTTTTCTTCTTTTTTTATTAATTTTTTTAAATTTAATTTTGATTCATTGAACACAAATGGAGTACAGCTATTGTTTCTCTGGCTGTACAAAAAAGTAGAGTCACACCATCTGTGCATTCATACATGTACACAGGGCAATGATGTCTGTCACACATTCTGTTATTATTACCCCCCCAACCTGACCCCACCCCTCCCTTCCCTCTATGCTATCTATCCTTCCTCCATTCTTGCCACCCTTCCACCCCACATTGTGCATCATCATTCACTTATCAGAGAGACCATTCGGCCCTTGGATTTTTGGGATTGGCTAATCTCACTTAGCATAACAGTCTCCAACATCATCCATTTACCTAAAAATGCCATATTTTGATTCTTCTTTATGGCTGAGTAATATTCCATTGTGTATACATACCACAGTTTCTTTATCCATTCCTCTATTGAAGGACATCTAGGTTGGTTCCATAATCTAGCTATAGTGAATTGGGCTGCTATAAACATTGATGTGGCTGCATCACTGTAGTAATCTGATTTTAAGTCCTTTGGGTAAAGACCAAGGAGTGGGACAGCTGGGTCAAATGGTGGTTCCATTCTGAGTTTTCTAAGGAACCTCTATACTGCTTTCCAGAGTGGCTGCACCAATTTGCAATCCCACTAGCAATGTATGAGAGTACCTTTATCCCCACATCCTCGGCAACAGCTATTGTTGCTTGTATTCTTGATAATAGACATTCTAATTTGGATGAGATGATATCTTAGGGTAGTTTTGATTTGCATTTCTCTTATTACTGGAGATGTTGAACGTTTTTCATATATCTGTTGACTGCTTGTACATCCTCTTCAGTGAAGTGTCTGCTCATTTCCTTAGCCCATTTATTGATTGGGTTATTTGCATGCTTGCTGTAAAGTTTTTTGAGCTCAGTAAAAATTCCAGAGATTAGTGCTCTATCTGAAGTGTGTGGCAAAGATTTTCTCCCACTCTGTAGGCTCTCTCTTCACATTGATGATTGTTTCCTTTGCTGAGAAAAAAACGTTTTAGTTTGAATCTATCCAATTATTGATTCCTTCTTTTATTTCTTGTGCTTTGGGGGTCATGTTGAGGAAGTCTGGACCTAGGCTGATATGATGAAGATTTGGACCTACTTTTTCTTCTATTAGGTGCAGGGTCTCTGGTCTAATTCCTAGGTCCTTGCTCCATTTTGAGTTGAGTTTTGTGTAGGGTGAGAAATAGGGGTTTATTTTCATTTTGCTACGTATGGATTTCCAGTTTTCCCAGCACCATTTGTTGAAGAGGCTGTCTTTTCTCCATTGTATGTTTTTGGCTCCTTTGTCAAGTATGAGATAACTGTATTTCTGTGGGTTTGTCTTTATGTCTTTTATTCTGTACCATTGGTCTACCTGCCTATTTTGGTGCCAATACCATGCTGTTTTTTGTTACTATTTTTTTGTAGTATAGTTGAAGATCTTGTATTGTGATGGCACCTGCTTTGCTCTTCCTGCTAAGGATTGCTTTAGCTATTCTGGGTCTCTTCTTGCTCCAAATGATTTTCATGATTGCTTTCTCTATTGCTATGAGGTATGTCATTGGGAATTTAATTGGAATCGCATTGAATTTCTATAGCGCTTTTGGTAGTATGGCCATTTTGATAATATTAATTCTGCCAATCCAAGAACATGGGAGATATTTCCATCTTCTAAGGTTTTCTTTAATTTCTTTCTTTAGTGTTTTGTAGTTCTCATTGTAGAGGTCTTTCACCTCTTTTGTTAAATTGACTCCCAGGTTTTTTGTTTTTTGTTTTTTGTTTTTAGGCTATTGTGAATGGGACAGTTTTCCTAATTTCTCTTTCAGAGGATTCATCACTTATGAATAAGAATGCATTAGATTTATGAGTGTTAATTTTGTATCCTGCTGCATTGCTGAATTCATTTATGAGTTCTAGAAGTTTTCTGGTGGAATTTTTCGGCTCCTGTAAATATAGAATCATATCATCTGCAAATAGTGATAGTTTAAGTTCTTCTTTACCTATTCATATCACTTTTATTTCTTTAGTCTGTCTAATTACTCTGGCTAGAATTTCAAGGTTGATGTTGAACAGAAGTGGTAAAAGAGGGCATCACTGTCTAGTTCCAGTTTTTACAGGGAATGCTGTCAGTTTTTCTCCATTTAGAATGATGTTGGCCTTGGGCTTAGCATAGATAGCCTTTACGATGTTGAGGTATGTTCCTACTATCCCTATTTTTTTCTAGTGTTTTGAGCATGAAGGGGTGCTGTATTTTATCAAATGCTTTTTCTGCATCTATTGAAATAATCATGTGATTCTGAACTTTAAGCCTGTTGATGTGGTGAATTACATTTATAGATTTCCAGATGTTGAATGAGAACACTGATACAACATCAAAATCTCTGGGACATTATGAAAGCAGTACTAAGAGCAAAGTTCATTTCATTGAGCACATTCAATAAAAGAACAAAATGTCAACAAATAAATGACCTAACATTACATCTCAGAGCCATAGAAAAAGAACAGATAAACACCAAAAGCAGCAGAAGACTGCAAATAATTAAAATCAGAGCTGAAATCAATTAAATTGAAACAAAAGAAACAATTGAAAAAAATTGGTAAAACAAAAAGTTGGTTCTTTGAAAAAATAAATGAAATCGATAAACCTTTAGCCACACTCACCAAGAGGAGTGAGAAAACTCAACTTACTAAAATTCGTGATAAAAAAGGAAATATCACGACAGGCACAATTGAAATATAAAACATAATCAGAAGCTATTTTGAAAATATATACACAAACAAAATAGAAAATGTCAAAGACATTGACAGTTTTCTAGAGACATATCCTCCCAAATTGAATCAGGAAGACATACACAATTTAAACAGATCAATTTCAAGTAATGAAATAGAAGAAGCCATCAAAATACTACCAACCAAGAAAAGCCCGGATCCAGATGAATTCTCAGATGAGTTCTATAAGTCCTTCAAAGAAGAACTAATACCAATACTCCTCAAAGTATTCCATGAAATATAGAAGGAGGGAACCCTTCCAAATGTATTCTATGAAGCTGGTATCACCCTAATACCAAAAGCAGATAAAGACACATCAAGGAAAGAAAACTTTAGACCAATATCCTGATGAACATAGATGCAAAAATTCGTAACAAAATTCTGACAAATTGCATACAAAACCATATTAAAAAGATAGTACTCCAGGATCAAGTGGGGTTCATCTCAGAGTTGCAAGGTTGTTTCAAAATCCAGAAATCAATAAATGTAATATTTCACATCAATAGACTTAAAGTTAAGAATCATATGATTATTTTAATATATGCAGAAAAAGCATTTGACTAAATACAGCACCCCTTCATGCTCAAAACACTAGAAATAATAGGGATAGTAGGAACATACGTCAAATTTCACAGGCTATCTATGATTATTTTAGTAATTTGAGTTTTTACAGGCTTTCTTGATTAAGCTAAGACCAACATCATTCTAAATGGAGAAAAATTGAAAGTGTTCCCTCTAAAAAGTGGAACAAGGCAGAGATGCCCTCTTTTTCCACTTCTATTCAACACTGTCCTTGAAACTCTAGCCAGAGCAATTGGACAGACCAAAGAAATTAAAGGGATATGAATAGGAAAAGAAGAACTCAAACTATTATTATTTGCTGATGATAATATTCTATTGTAGAAGATCCAAAAAATTCTAGCAGAAAACTTCTAGAACTCATAAATGAATATAATGAATTTCTGTTTATAATTTATGAATCCTCTGAAAGAGAAATTAGAAAAACTTCCTCATGTACAATAACCTCAACAAAAAATAGAATACTTGAGAATCAAGCTACCAAAAGAGGTGAAGGATCTCTACAATGAAAACTACACAACACTAAAGAAAGAAATTGAAGAAAACATTAGAAGATGGAAATATCTCCCTTGTTCTTGGTTAGGCAGAATTAGCATTGCCAAAATGGCCATACTACCAAAAGCGCTACACAAATTTGTTGCACTTGTGGGTCCTGGGGGCTTTCACGATGGGGGGTAACGACGTGGAATCACAAGCCAGACACCGGGAGGCAAGTAAGCACCACCAGGAATGAGCGGCCATGGACTCATTTATTGTGCAAGCTGCAGAGCCTTTTATTTGCTTAAGAGCCAATGAAATCCCCACACCACCTTGCACCACCCCAGAAGGACCAATCATAGTTCTCACCATGGACCCACGTTTCCACCAATCAACACAAGTCTCCATTGTCTCACAACCGTCGTTTCCAGCTCCTAAGGATGACCCACATTTCCCCCTTTTCTTTTATTTGTGCAGGCATGTGTCCTCTGGCCAGGAGTGACAGCATGCTACCATGGGGTGGCCGATCCTCATGGAGGCAAAAGGGGATCGTGGCTGTGCCTGTCTTAGGTTGTCCCTTCCAGGGATCTTACCCGTCATTGACTACCAGGCATTGGTCACCCTTGCCTAGATTGCACAATGTTCCAATGGCTGTGCCTGTCTTAGGTTGTCCCCTCTGAGGATCCTACCCATCATTGACTACCAGCCATTATCAGCGATGTTCCAATGGTGACATATTAATGTAAGAAGGGGTAGGTCTGGGAGTTTTATTATTCTTTTCCATTTTTCTTGCTTGTCTGGAGGAGGCATCCTGGTATAGTCGAGCCTCCAGGTACACAGGGTTTTGGTCCTGCAGGCGGGTATGCTGGGGCTCTGTGCTCACAAACAGCCACAGATCTGCTCAAATTGTTGATTTGAACCTGTAAGGAAGACTTGCAACATTTTATGAGAAAAGGCAGAAAACAAAGGATATGAAGAACAAATATTAATGACCCAAGAATTGATGAACTTAGGGTAGTGAGCCAAGGACTAGGATTATATAGCCTTTGATATTAGGAATAAAGATTACTTTCTTGTGCCAGAATTAGGAGAAAAGTCAGCATTTTCATTGTAAGTTAGGAGGATCATCAAGTGCAGGATGAACATTCCTGGCTGGGACCCAGACTGGGACAGAGGCATCTTCTGGGGAGGTACAAGCAAAGACTCTCCCCTAGGAAAGTAAAGGGTGTGAACCTTTCCAGGCGGAAGCAAGGGAATCTTTCCAGCATACTAATGGCAATGGGGTGGTGACTGGGAATGAGCCCCAGTGTTTCTAAGCAGGGGATATATTGTTTTGATCAAAGGTGAGGAAGTTGAGAGTAAATAATGCATGGATTAATATCAAATGAGGATCCTTACATGTATAATGTACTTGTTGTCGTGCTATGAGGTCCTTGAGTGTACGATGAGTATGCTCGATAATAGCCTGTCCCTGAGGGTTCTACAGAATACCAGTTGAGTGTGTGATATTCCATGATTGCAGGAAGGAGCAGAAGTCATGGGAAGTATATGCAGTGCCATTGTCAATTTTGATAGCCCAGGGTACTCCCATCAGTAGCATGACAGCCTTTACGGCCTTGATAACATGTATAGCCTTTTCTCCCAAAAGGGCAATGGCCAAGGGCAGCTTTGAATAAGTATCAACAATCACATGTACATATTTGAGCTTTCCAAAGGAAGATATGTGGGTAACATCCATTTGCCATAATTTATTAGGTGAAAACCCAAGGGGATTGACTCCCTGAAGTTGCGGAGGTCCTATGGGTGCAAAAGGGGCACCATTTTTACAAGATTGAATAAGATGTTTGCATTGAGTTAATGTTACATCAGGAAATAAGGCATGCAAATTTTTGGCAAATAAATGAAACCTTCAATGGAGTATTCAGGCTTGCTGCAGAGCTCCCAAAGATGCATTACCACAGTAAAGAAGTTTGTCAATATGGTCATTACCCAAGACAATTAAGCCTGGGAGACCAGTGTGGGATCTAATGTGGGTGATATACCATGGATGACGTCTATTTTCTGCAAGGATCTTTAATAGCTGGATCACTTGATCAATGGCCTTTTTGGATGGTCTGAAAACAGCACAAGGGATAACCTTAGCTACTTGAACTGTATACTTGCTATCAGAAAAAATGTTTATAGGGGTATTCTGGCAAAGAGTTAAGGCCTGTATGACAGCCTTCAATTCCCCCAATTGGACAGATCCACTATGGCATTCCACATGTGAAACATCAGGTACATGGGTCTGCTTTATGAGGACTCCAAAAGAATGGGTGTTAGCATCCATAAATGTACAGGGGGCAAAAGGAATTGGTGGTTTGGATGGGAAAACATGATGTGGATAGGAGATCTCCAGGGGTTGTAGAGATTGTAACAATTTGTCTTGAGATAGGTGATTATCAATTTGGCCAGGATATTCAGATATGAGTATTTGAAAAAGAATATAGTCCTGTGAGAGCAAGGAGATTTGTGCTGTATTCAAAGGGAGGATTACCATATCAGGTTCTCTATGGAGGAATTTCTTACAATAATAGTGGACCTTCATGCCCAGATAAAGGATACTATCCAGCTTACTAGTTATTTTGTGAAAATCACTCCATGCAGGGTGGATCCACATAAGGGGGCCAAATGATTGCCAGAGGGCTCCCAAAGGGGCCCCTGCTGTGCCCAACACTATGCCCAAAACCGGCTCATTATGGTTAAACCAAAAAGTTTTCAATTTTGATCATTTGGAATTAATAGTGGATAGGAAATGTGTGGCCTCAGGTGTAAGTGGTATTTTTGAAGAAGGGAATGAACAGAAATGAAAGAGATGTTAGCAGTGGAAGCAGGATAAGATAGAGAATGAAGAAAATAATAGAGAAACCCAAAAGGGCAAAAGACAGGAAGGAGACAAGGGGAAGACAAAAAGGAGACATAAAATGAAAGTGAAAGACAAACGGAAGGGGTCCTAAAAATGTGGTGGATTAATGTGAGTGCTTGTTAGGCGTTGGCCATATGACTGTGACTGTGTCTCAGAAAACCCAAAAGAAGGATGGGTTCACCGCTCAGGCATGATCAGCGCAAAAGGAGTGGCCCAGATGAACCTGGAAGTGTTACAGCTCATGAGTGAAAAGCTAAGGGAGAAAACAGGACAAGACAGACAAAAATGGGGTGAAAAGAAGGGCTAACTTTACCCTGTTAGGCCTGTATAACAAAGAACATACAACAAAACCCCAAATAGGCACAAAGAAGTGCTGGGAGGGGCCCTTAACCAAAAAAGCCGAAGGGGCCAACCAGCAGTGAGACATATTGGGCCCCAAAATGTTGCACTTGTGGGTCCTGGGGGCTTTCATGACAGGGGGTAAGGATGCGGAGTAAAGAGCCAGACAGCGGGAGTCAAGTAAGCAGGACCAGGAGTGAGCAGCCAGAGACTCGTTTATTGTGGAAGCTGCATAGCCTTTTATTTGTTTAAGAGCCAATGAAATCCCCACACCACCTCACACAACCCCAGCAGGACCAAACATAGTTCTTGCCATGGACCCACATTTCCACCAATCAACACAAGTCTCCATTTCTCGCAACCATCAAATTTCCAGCTCCTCAGTATGACCCACACAAATTCAATGCAATTCCAATTAAATTCCCAATGGCATACCTCATAGAAATAGAGAAAGAATCATAAAAATAATTTGGAAGAATAAAAGACCCCAAATAGCAAAAGCAATCCTTAGCAGGAAGAGTGTAGCAGGAGGTATCATAATACCAGAACTTAAACTATAATATACAGTAATAGTAACAAAAGCCGCATGGTATTGGCTTCAAAATGGACAGATAAAACAATGGTATAGAAAACAAGATACAGAGAGGTACCTGCAGTAATACAGTTATCTCATACTAGACAAAGTTCCCAAAAATATACAATGGAGAAAAGATAGCCTCTTCAACAAATGGTGCTGGGAAAACTGGAAATCCATATGCAACAAAATTAAAATAAACCCCTATCTCTGTCTGTACAAAAATCAACTCAAAATGGATCAAGGACCTAGGAATTAGATCAGAGACCCTGCACCTAATAGAAGAAAAAGTAGGTCCAAATCTTTATCACGTTGACTTAGGACCAGTTTTCTTAACATAACTCCCAAAGCATAAGAAATAAAAGCAGGAATCAATAATTGGGATAGATTCAAACTAAAAAGTTTTTTCTCAGCAAAGGAAATAATGAGCAATGTGAAGAGAGAGCCTACAGAGTGGGAGAAAATCTTTGCCACACCCACATCAGATAGAGCACTAATTTCCAGAATTTATAAGGAACTCAAAAAATTTTACAGCAAGAATGCAAATAACCCAATCAATAAATGGGCTAAGGAATGAGCAGACACTTCACAAAAGAAGATCTATAAGCAATCAACAGATATATGAAAAAATGTTCAATATCTCTGTAATAAGAGAAATGCAAATCAAAACTACCCTAAGATTTTTTTCTCACCCCAATTTGAATGGCTATTCCCAAGAATACAAGCAACAATATGTTTTGGCAAGGATGTGGGGGAAAAGGTACACACATACATTGCTGGTGGGGTTGCAAATTAGTGCAACCACTCTGGAAAGCAGTATGGAGATTCCTTAGAACACTTGGAATGGAACCACTATTTGACCACCTATCCCACTCCTTGGCCTATACCCAAAGGACTTAAAATCAGCATATTACAATGATACAGCCACATCAATGTTTATAGCAGCTCAATTCACAATAGCTAGATTGTGGAACCAACCTAGATGCCCTTCAAAAGATGAATGGATAAAGAAACTGTGTTATATACTATGGAATATTATTATATATTATTATATATTATATTAATAATATACTATGGAATATTATTCAGCCATAAATAAGAATAAAATTATGCCGTTTGCAGGTAAAAGGATGGAGTTGGAGAAGATCATGCTAAGTGAGATAAGCCAATCCCAAAAAACCAAAGGCCAAATGATTTCTCTGATAAGTGGAAATAATGGGGGAGGAGGGAGGCAAGAATGGAGGAAGGATGGACTGTAGAGAGGAAAATGAAGGGTGGGGAGAGAGCGGGGTAAAGGAAAAATAGTAGAATGAGACAAACATCATTATCCTATGTACATGTATAACCAAAGAAACGATAGTTGTACCCCATTTGTGTACAATGAATCAAAATTTTAAAAATATAAAATAAACTTAGAGTTCACCAAATGACTATTAGAACTGATGAGTGAATTCAGTACTGTTGCAGGATACAATATCAACATACAAATACCAGTAGTATTTTATACACCAATAATGAGATTACTGAGAAAGAAATCATTAAAGCAATTCTATTCAAAAAAGCTACAAAATTAAAATACCTAGGAATAAATTTGACCAAAGAAGTGAAAGAACTATATAATGAAATTCCAAATCACTGATGAAAGACATTGAAGGAGACACAAAAGTTGGAAATACTTTCCATGTTCATGGATTAGAAGAATTAGTATTGTTGAAATTTCCATACTACCCCCCAAAATCTATAGATTCAGTGAAATCTTCATCAAAACACAAATGACATTCTTCACAGAACTAGAAAAAAAACAATCCTGAAATGTGTAAGGTAGCACAAAAGACCCCTAATAGCCAAAGCAATCCTGAACAAAAGAACAAAGCTTAGGGCATCCCAGTACCTGATTCCAAGGACATACTACAGAGCCTTAGTAACCACAGAAGCATGATATTAGCAAAGAAGCAGACTCAGAAACCAATGCCATGGAGTAGAGATGCCCAAAATAAACCCATGCATCTACAGCCAACTAATTCTTCATAAAGGTGACAAAGTCATACAGACTTTTCAATAAATGATCTTGAGAAAACTGGAAATCCATATGCAAAAGATTGAAAGTTACCCCACTTACTCTGTACAAAAATCAACTCAAAATTGATCAAAGACCTAAATGTAAAATCTGATACTATGAAACTACAAGAAAACATAGGGGAAATTCTTCAACACATTTATATAAGCAACGATTTTTATATGACCCCAAAAGCACAAGAAATTAAATAAAATTTGACAAATAGGATTAATCAAACTAAAAAGCTTCTGCACAGCAAAGGAAACAATCAACAAAGCAAAAAAGACAACCTACAGAATGCAGGAAAGTATTTGCCAACTATTCATCTGACAAAGGATTACTATCTAAAATATGTAAGGAACTTAAAAAAACACCCAGGTAATGAAATACTGGGCTAATGATCTGAATAAACACTTCTCAAAATAAGAAATACAAATAGCCAACAGATGTATGGGGAAATGTTCAACATCTTTAGCAATCAAGGAAATGCAAATCAAAACTATACTGAAATTTCATCTCACTCCAGTTAGAATGCAATCAGGAATACAAATAATGATAAGTGCTGGTGAAGATGGTGGAAAAGGAACACATACACACTGATAGTGGTTGGAAATTTGTACAAATACTATGGAAATCAGTACAAAGTTTCGTCAAAAGACTAGGAATGGAATCACCATAAGAGACAACTATAACACTCTTTGGTATTTACTGAAAAGAATTAAAGTCAGTATACTACAATAATACATGCATTCCCATATGTATAGGAGCACAATTCACAATGGCCAAATTGTGGAGCCAACATAGGTGTATATCAAGAGATGACTAGATGAAGAAAATGTGGTACATATACATAATTGAGTTTTATCCAGTCACAGAGAAGAATAAATTATGCCATTTGTAGGAGAATTAGCAGAACTGGAGAACATTTTGCTAGGTGAGAATAGCCAGATGCAGAAATTCAAGGGTCATGTTTTCTCTCATATGTGGAAGCCAAAGTGAAAAAAGGAATTAAAAGGGACCTCAAGAAAATAAAAGTGAGACCAGCAAACTAGAGGAAGGAGATCTGATGGGGAAGAGGGGAGGGAAATGGGGAACATGAAGGAAAATATCAGAACGAAGTATGCGTTGTGCATGTATGAACATATCACAATGAATCTCATTACTTTGTAAAATTCTAGAATGCACAAATGAAAAAGAAAATGTGAAATATATACACCATGGAATATTGTTCTGCCATAAAGAAGAGTAAAATCCTCTCACTTGCATCAAAATGGGTGAAACTGGAAAACATTAAGTTCAGTGAAATAAACCAGAAATAAGGAAGGCAAGTACTTCATATTCTCTCACATGTGTGGAAATGTTTTAAAATGTCCCCCTGAACATTGAATAGTGACTACTAAGGGTAGAAAGGTAAGAAAAGGTTGATAAAAGGACACTGGATTTGATCAGTGAGCACTGTATGAATGCACTGAAATATCATACTGAATCCCATGAATATGTACAATTAATACTTGTAATCAAAAAATCAAATTTATTTAATCATGAACCCTCCCCTTTTTTGATGCTCACAAATTTCAGTCACCCTTTTGCCCAAGGGCAGTTTTGGAGGAAATGAAAGAAAAGTGTTTACTCTCTTGCAAATAGTTACTCTGGATTTCTTTACCCTCCCCAACCTCATAATTAAACATTCTATTTAAATGGGAGGAACCCTTCTGGGCCACAGACCAAAGTGCTTTTCTTAAGTGTGCTCCACAGGAAGCTGCCACTTGACTCTCCTGAAGGTTTCATATTTTTCTTTAAGAGTCCATTCTAAATTTCAATGACACCTGCTGCCTGGGATAATACAGACCATAAACAACCCAACAAATGTCTATATAGCTTCCTCCTGCTGTATACTTTCTCCTATAAAGAGAGAACCAAAGTCCAATCATATGTTTAAAGAATCTAAATATGTAACTTGATCCAACTAAGTGAATAATATCACATTTGCTAAACAGATGGGGATGGCCATACCATATCCTGAAAAGTTGTCCATGAAAATCAAGAGGGGATTGAGGGAGTGCTATATACTGAACTGGCCAGGTCTGGTACTTCTGGTTATATGCTCTAAAGCTCCCCTTTGCCAATTGGCTGTATAGCTGTCTGTCTGAACACATTTGCCAGATATCCCAGCCTCATGTCCTGGAATCACTTGGGTCCAGTCATGAATTGTAGATAGATTACCATACACTGTGTGATTCCATAACCTGGCGGATGCCATACCCAGGTGTTCTACTCTGTGTAGTGCTGATATGATCATCTTGATATTTTCCTTGATGCTCATTGTTAAAATGTTTTTCATAAGTGTCCATGTGAGACACAAACAGAGGTTGTGGGTCTTGTTCAGTTTCCTGCAATAATATCTGTCTCCTGACAAATCAAGCTGAGAATTGATTACCCAGTTATCTTACTGCCAGTCACTACACTGCCCTCTTACTGCCCCCTACCAATGAGTCAGTTGAAGTATAACAGAGTGCCTTTTCCAGGGCAAGCCACCATGGAAATATTCCACTGAATAGAGGCCTCTTTTTTTGCACAGTTGTACTGCATAGCTTTCTTTGGGGCTTCACAGCAGCAGTGACTTCATACTTTCCATTGTCATTGAACATAGCTGATCCATCTGTGAACCAGGCTCAGGTATCCTCACAAACTTCAGTGTGCTAGAGCCTCCAAAAAGTCCAGAGTGCTGGCACAGACACAACTTCTGAGTGAGCCTCTTCAGGAGCGCTGACCAGCCACCTTTGCATGTAAATGTGAGACTCTATAATATGTAACTTACTTTTTCCTGGGTATAGAACTTCCATTTAATACTAATTGCTTGTTAAGCAACAGCCACTTTGTTGGTGTGCTCATTTCTGAACCATTTCATGGTAGTGATGTCAGGGTGTCACAATACAGACTGTTGTTTCGTTAGTCTCTAAGAGACCAGCAGTGTCCAGTAACGACCAATAATAGTCTTTCAAATGGGGTATACCTAGTGATCATGTCAGGCAAACGCTATATCCAAAACTCTGGGGAACTCCATTGCCTAGTGGCTACATCTTTGGCTTCAGTCTGCATAATCGTCAATCGCTGACACTTATAGCTCAAAAGGCTCCTTAAGGTTGACTTGCCCAATTGAAAAGATTATCTGTACAGAATGTGGAATCATTTCCTTAAGCACTTCTGTCTCTTGCATATTTTTAATCAAGGCAGGTATTCCTCTCTACTATCTTCCCTTTCCCTGGTATCCTACACTGCTTTACTGATACTGCATGGCCAGGCTAGGCAAGCTGGGTGTGCTCCTAGTTCTGTACTCTTCCTTCTACTACTATTCTAATTGTGAGCTTTCCCCCATTGGGAACATCCTATACAGGCAACAGACATATTACATGTACTTAACACATCTATGCCAACAATTCATTTAGCAGTATCAGTTACAACCACTTAGACATGCATGGGCCCCAAAGGACTTACTCATAAATTACATTAGTTCATTATACAATCTAAATTGTCTTGAAATACAATTGGTAATTTTTCAAATATGCTCATGGGACCCGCCTAGCATTACAGTGGCTAGTGTCCCAATTTCCGAAAGAAATGAAAAGGTTTGGCAAACTTGGTTGTAAGAAAAGTCTCCAACATACCTTGACTAGATATAGCATAAGGCCTCTCTAATCCCCTTAGGGAAGAAGGAAGCTCAGCCTCCGTAATAGTTTTGTTTTTTCTTGAAGGGAGTGCAGTCTAGCTAAGGACAGTATGCAGCAGGCAATGAATCAACATTAGTCTGAACAGCACAAACCTCAGTAAAAAGGATTTAATTAATTCCTCCTCGTACTTTTCTTATTTGTCCACAGTAAATGCTAATGCTGGGTGGGAATTCTACCATACTACAGCCAGAATTTTTAAATTTTGTGGTCTTCTCATGAACTGACAATGAGAGAGACTTTATCTCATGCATAAAACATCAATATTCTCTGTAGAATCTCCTGATATAATATACAGGCCTACACTATCACAGTGTGAAACTTCAGTGGATTTCTTTTTTACCTCCTTAGCTTGAAATATGTTTTCCTAATCCTGTATCCAGGTTCCCATTCTGGCGGTTTGTTTCCCAGCAGCCAAGTAGTATTCCAGAGGCTATTTCTGGGACACAAGAGAAAATTTTATTGTTCCTAGTGGCCTAATGGTGCCAACTAAACAAACCAGGGGACCTGACTCTGGATAACCACCTCATAAGCCCTCATCCAGGATGGGGATACAGTGGTGAAAAGAGACTAAGTGTCCAAGTCACCCTGATAAGGAGGAGAAGAAAGGGTTTTGATCACTTGAAGAAGTGAGAGAGGGGTTATACTGGGAATCAATAGTGTCCCTCCCATTCACAGACTCCTGACTCTTCGACTAAGTTGAGGCCATTTGAATCTTTGAATGTAAGTTCTTGTAGGCTCCACTTGCCCAGCAACTCTTTACTAAAGCCTATAAGATATCACAGGCAGGGATATACTGGGTTATCTTCATAGATATTTAGTCACAGAAATCTTGGATTTACGAACTAATGATATACATTTTCCTTCCTCTACAGAACTAGCCTGAGGGTCCAATCCATTCTCTGTCAGGGGCTGGAGGTTTGCAGAGCCTCCCTCTCCTCCTAAAACCTCCTTTCTGCTGTTGCTGGGCAGAGCAGGAGGGGAGGAGGCAGCAGAGGCCAATTGAGCTGTGTGTGCAGAGGGGATTGGTTACACCAGGTACAAATGCCTTGGGCTGCCCTGGCTGTGATTGGCTGCTGAGTCTCTCCCCCTACTCCATCTCTCTCTGGCTCTCTCTGCAGAGCCAGGGGGCTGGGCAAGCTGAGCAAAGGGGAGGGGGCCAGAAGGTCCCTCAGCACCAGTGTCTGCTCAGCCCAGGGTTGTCTGGGCTTGCTGAGGCTCTGTGATCCCCTAAAGCCTGAAACCTGAAGCCTTAAATAGGCTCTGCTTAGAGAAATCCTCTCATCCTTGTCTCCCCCAGGCACTTTGTGACAATAAAGCTGGAGAAAATGGAAGGCACAGTAGGAGAAAGTCTTTGCCATGGCAGCCTGGCAACCTTGCATATATCCACATTAGCCATATAGGCAAAGGCTTCAACTATAGCTAATTTGAGTATTGGTTGAATGCCTTCCAGAGCACAAGATGATGGAATGCCTGTGAGGAGATGTTGCAAGGCCATTTCCCACTTGCCTCCCTATCTCCCCTAAAAGGCTGTTATGAGACAATTCCTTTGCCTCCTAGGTTCTGATGAAGCATAGGGCTTCCTACCCACTCCCTTCAGAACAGAGCTGAATAATACAAAACCACTTATATGAAGTCTAGAATTGGTTCCTCAGCATTGGGGTATCCCATAATTTGTGTTGTAGTTATCTGGTCCCTTTTGTCTTGATGTCATTCTTTTTAGTGTGTGGGACAAGGACTATTGAGCTGGCACTTTGGCTATTCTTCCTTTTTCTGTTTATATAAACAACGAATAGTCTGAAACTTGAAATGGCTCAATGCTTGGAAGATAGACATGTTATATTCTTCTCTTGTGTCCTCAGTCCAATAATTTTAGCAATACACTCCATGGACTTTGGAACTGCCCCAGCACCCCCACCAAAAAAAAAAAAAAAGAACAGCCCAGATTTATACCAGTTCCTCAGCTATTCCTCTTGAATCCTTTGGCTGGACAGGAGACAAGAGCTTCTGGTCAACTCACCCAACTGCCTGTAATGACTCCACAGCCCATCCATGATCACAGTCTTTCCTGAGGCCCCATACGCATGCCCTAGAACTCATAAACATCATAAATCTCTGGGCAGCAACCTCTCACATTCCCACAAGCAGTCATTCCAAATACTTAGCTCTCTTCAGCACTCCTTCTTGTTTTACTGCACTACATAGCTCTATTTAGACATATCCCTATTTAGAAGGTATTCTGCCTGTACTATATGTGGGTCAGGATGTCAGATGAAGTTAAAAAAAATTAGCAGTCAATTCTTGGCTCTGGACTTTGAAAAGTCTTGACCTGGCCACACATAAGGCAAAATTTTCCAAAGTTATTAAATGAACAGTGAGTTGGTTTTTCCTTTAAGATTAGATTAAATTTTCCCAATATATGAAGAGGGGGAAAGTTTCAAACATAAACAAAAGAAAGTTAGATGTCACTGAGGACTCTGAAGAGAGAACATATAGCCTGCTAAAATTGAGGATGAGATTATAAAACTCACAGATTAGTCTGAATATCAGAAATGAGAATGAAATGTTGTTTTCCCTCTCTAGGGTAGGGAACATGTATCTGGCAAGGTCCCAGAGTCCCCAAGTGTATTATATTTTGTAAGAATAAAGAAGAAATATCTGAATAGGATGTAGTCAAATAGACCTTCTCATTATTTCCTGTAGTCCAGAGCAATGCAGAAACAAACATTTTCTAGATAAGAAAGCCAAAGTGGTTCTGTGATCATAACAAGGAAGGTTTATCAATGATAAGCATAGACAAATGACCAATGACTACATGAGGAGAACATAGCTCAGTGATAACAGCATGGGATATATAAAGAGCACAGAGAGTTAGATGATCAATTCTGCTTTCTCTCTCCGGATTTTACAGATAATGCTCGGGAAAAGTACATGGCCAAAGGGGAAGTGGGTAACTAAACAGTTGAAATTAAATTTCCACCATCCAGTGTGATGATGATGGTAAAAAGAAAAGATCATGTTGTAGAAAAAAGAAAGAAACATTTCCTACACCCTTAAGTTGATGGTTTTGATTTTTTACTATTGATACAGTTAAGTTTAGAAATGGTTCTAAGTGGAAAAGTCAACACATTTCTAAGTTAACTGATCATGTCTACACCTCAGAACTTAAGAATAAGATCCTTCCTGCCACCTGGTGGCAGTACACTCTAAAGTGGAGGATTCCTTCAGTTTGGGGTGGATAAAATGTTTTCTCCCTACATGCCATGCTGTTTTATACTCTTCTTTATGCTGTATATTTCTACATACACTCTCCCTTCTGACTAGAACTATTCTTCCCTGAACCTTGCCTTCCTAATTAATGTGAGATCCAATTTATGTTTTAGCTCAGGCCAAATGTATGTTTTTCTATGAAGCTTTTGTGTCTCCTCATCACTGGTTCCCCAACCTCAGCACGAGTGGAACTAATTGCTCCTTTCTTCGTGTTCCAATAAATTGGTACAGATGTTTACGTGTCACCTAGACCAATTTATTATTATTATTTATTTACATATCTGCCTTCTTAATGATGGTTAGCTCAGCACGAAGCTCGTTCTGACTTATCTGTGTCCAAATTACAAAGCAGAAGGCAACACATTATGAAAGCTCAGGGATTGTTTGATACTATGGTTTATAAATTAATGAAGAAAAATCAACATGATCTATTTAAAAGATGTATTTATATTTAATTTGCAAATGTTAATTCAATTATTTTATCTTTTTTGCCTGGTAGATATGATCCACTTTGAAATAAGAGAATTAAAATGTCTACTATAAGTATGTATTTCTATTTCCCATTTTAATAGTCTGGTTATAAGTACTTACTTCTTATGTTGTTATAATCCCTTATGTTGTATTATTATTGATGACCCTCTTATTTAGGGAACTTCAGCTTAATTTTCACTTTGTCTAATACTAACATGGTTATATCTGCTTTCTTTTTATGTGTTCCAACCATTTAAGATTTGACTATCTAGAAAACTTAGGATATTAGGAAGCTTGGCTACACTTACACAACTAGGGAATAGAAAACAAGTGTCAACCCCAAAGCCCATGCTCTTTCTACTTCTTTGGACACCTCACCTGCACATCTCCAATGGTGCCCTTCATGGACATAGTACTGAACCATAAGGTTATCCATGATGTCTTAACTGGTGAAGTCAGATTGACCTTGCAGTGATGAGTGGCAGATGATATGAATATAGTCTTTTCCCCCCTCTCAATCATAGTGGATGGGAGCAAGTCAGCCTCAACTACACGAGTAAAGAAGGCTGGGTAGGGAAGAATAGAGGACTCAGCAGACACACAGATGAAGAAAGGGAGAGTTGGAGAAAATCTGAACAATAACTACTAATTTAGTTAGATAGAAGCAAGAAATTATGGTGCGCTAATACATACTTGAGCAACCAGATAATAATGACATATTGTACATTCCAAAAAGTTAGAAGAAAGGACCATAACAAAATGATAAATGTTTGAGGAGACAGACATGTTCAACCTGATTAAATATTACACAATGTATATATGTATTGAAACATTACATGGTATCTTATTAATATGCACATTTTTATTTGTCAAAATACACTCTACTGTCGTGTATACCTAAAAATAAATTTTAAAAATATGTACATTTTCTATATTATGTGCATAGGCAAGAAAAGGGAAAAGTATAACAAAAGGAGCAATGTCTGGAGAGAGTGAGAAGTCCAAACCCATCACCATCCACTGCTCCTCCTGCCTTCAATATCCCTCTACCTTCCCCCATGCCACAATCCCCTCCCAATCCTGCAGTCAGCTCCTGCTTCTCCTCCTCCATCACACCCAGCCTGGCAGACCCAGCCACGCCCTCAGCTGCCAGCACTGGTGGTCTGTCCCTCACTCACAACCTCACCCTCCATGCTTCCCATCCTTTCAGGGCCAGACTCTGGAGGAGTGTCACGTGCCCAGCTCACCCAGAAGCCTGGGTTCCCTCCCAGAGAGGCAGTATGGTGGCTGTTAGGGCAGACACACACACACACACACACACACACACACACACACACGGCCTGGGTCTCCTCCTATCCCCCCTTCTTCTGTGGGAAATAGCAGTCTAGCAAGGTTCTCCTGTGGCATAGAATTTCATGTGCTTTCTTCCCCCTCGGCATCACGTGTGTGAATAAGCCTTTTAGCGTCTCATGAAATCACTGATGACTTTCTGGTTCCGGATGTTTGCTGAGCTGGCCACAAGATCAACTCCTCTGGAATTTTAGTCCAAGACAAGTGTCCATTTAGAAAGGTCTGTGTGCCTCATTTTCCCAGAAAATGGAGGCTTGGGAATTCTGCTCCCCCTCCTTCCTGCTACAGCTGTCAGGAAGCTTAGGGGCAAACTGAGCCCCTATACATCTATGGCACCTGCTCACACACATTCCCTAGGATTCCTTCTCTTGAGAAGTCTTTGTTGTTTTATCCCTGCAGGATTGTTTCTACCCTCTGCTTTAAACCTTTAAGAAGAAGGGGTCTGAGGGAGCTTCCATTTATAACTTAGGGTTTAAGAATATTTGCTCATGGTATTGCTTCTGGGAATTATGGAGAAATAAGAATTAGATTACTCTGTCACCTAAAAGAATCCCCAAAAAGGCCAAAATTCATGCAACAGCTGATTTGAAAACACAAGATATCAGGGAGCAAATCAGATGGATTCTAGAAAAATGAGAAACAAATGAGATATGCTCTACAACTGCCTAAGCCCATTATTTGTCTTGAGATACAGGGAGGTAGAACTCAGGTGGAGCCCACAGGACCACTGAAGTTGAGAAGATGGATTTGAGAGTAAAAGAGACCAAAGCAGATGAAATTAATGTGATATATTAAAGAGAAAATATTGATGAACAGAGTAAGAACTCCAGAGATATTCAGGGAGTTCTCCATATCAGTTGAGTACCAATTAGTGCATGCATGTGAAAACAGTACCTCAAAGGATTTGAGGGAAGAATCCTTGATGTTTACTTAGAGTGGGAAAAAGTGTCTGTTCCCATCAGCCAGACTAGAAAGTCTCATGACCCATGGGACGTTGGTTACAGAACACAGAAGAGACTTGACTCAGTGTCAGGGACTAATTAGCCCCAGATTGATAGAACTGCTCCATTTTGCCTAACAAAACATAAAATAATACCCCAAAAATGAAACAGTTCCCTATTAACCTAACTTTGTCCCAGAACCAAGATGAAAGATATTCATAAGAATAAAAAAATCAGCATCAAACTAAGTAATTTCACAAAGTCTCAGAACTATTAAAAAGTAGCAGGCATACAAAATAGGAACATATGACAAATAATGCAGAGAAATATCTGTTGATAAAAACTGACCCAGAACTGACACAGATGTTACAATTAGCAGACAAGGACATTAAAACAGGTAACATAACTGTATTCCATATGTTCAAATCAGAGACATCAACAGTATACAAGATACCCAGTGAAATAGTAAAGATAATAACTACTACATGACAGGGAAAATATTAAATGGCATTGGTGGTATATTAAACATTGCCAAGAATATCATCAAACTTAAGGTAAAATGATGCACAAAGACAAAAGTTATTTTTCAAAAATGAACAAAGACAATAATTAATTCTCTAATATACAAGTGATCTAAGTCCCTTAAAGATAGAAGGGAGAGGAGGATATGAGAAATTTTTGAAGAGGTAGTACTCCAAAATTTTCCAAACATGATGAAAATATAAATCCACAGACTGAAGAATCTCACAAACCCCAAGCACAAGAAACATGATGAAGCTAAACTTAAGTACATCATAATCAAATTTCCAAAATCTATTACAAAGAAACAATAATCAAAGCAAACTGATGTCAACCTAAAAACAGATACATAGAGCAATGGAACAGAAAAGAATCTAAAAATAAGTCCAAGTAGTTACAGACAATTGATGTTTCATCAAAGTTGCCCAGAACATACAATGGGGAAAGGAAATGTCTTCAGTAATTGGTGTTGCGAAAACTGTGCATGTAAATGCAGAAGAACAAAATTAGAATGTCAACTCCCATTTTATACAAAAATCAACTGAAAATACATTAAAGATTTTTAAATTACTTTTAATTAATACCACAAGCTCTGAAACTCCTAGAAGAAAACATCATGACATTAGTCTTGACAATAATTTAATGGATATGACACAAAAGGCAGAGGTAACAAAAGCAAAATAGACAAGTAAAACTACATTAAACTGAAAAGGTTCTATACAGCAAAGGAAGCAAACAACAGAGTAAAAGGCATCCTATGGAATGAGATAAAATATTTATAAAACACATATCTGATAAGTAATTTACCCAATATATAAGGAATTCCTACAATTCAGGAACAAAATGCAGAAAATGCTACTATAATTTTTTAAATGGGTTAAGGAATTGAAGAGACATTTCTCCAACAAACATATAGAAATACCCAACAGATACATGAAAAATGGTCAAAATCACTATTAGGGAAATGCAAATTAAAACAATAATAAGATATAACCTCACACTTGTTAGGATGACCATTATCAAAAAATAAATGCAAGTGGTGGTGAGAATGTGCAGAAATTAGAACCCTACTTGTACACTCTTGGGAATAATGAAAAATGGTGCAGTCACTATGGAAAACAATATGAAGGTTTCTTAAACATTTAAAAGTAAAACTTCTGTATGATTCAGCAATCCCACTTCTAGGTATATATCCAAAAGAATTGAAATTAGGGTCTCAAAGAGATATTAGCACTCCCTTGTTCATAGCAACACTATTGACCAAGATGTGGAAACAATTCAAATGTCCATTGATAGATAAAGAAAATATGCAAAGGGGAATGAAGGGAAACGGAGTAAGGATGGGAATAGGAAAGACAGTAGCATGAATTAGACATAACTTTCCTATGTCTGTATATGAATACGCGAACAGTGAAACTCCACATCAGGTACAACCACAAGAATGGAATCCTAATTAGAATGAGTTATACTCCATGTATGTATATGATGTCAAAATATACTCTACTGTCATGTACATCTAAAAAGAACAAATTTAAAAATTGAAAAAAGAAAATATGGTATACTACTGCAACCTTTAAAAAAGGAAATTCTGCAACATTAACAACATGGATGATCCCTGAGGACATTATGTTAAGTGAAATAAACCAGTCATAAAATGACAAATGCAGCATGATTGCACTTATAACCGGTATCTGAAACAGCCAAATTTACAGAATCAAACAGTGGTACGGCGGTTGCCAATGGTTGGTAGGAGGGTAAAATGAAGAGTTACTAATCAATGAGCATAAAATTTCAGTTAAACAGGATGAGTAAGTTCTAGAACTCTACTATACAACATTGTACGCATAATCACCAATATTATATTATACACTTGAAAATTTGTTGAGTGTAGCTCTTATGTTAAGTGGTTTTAGCACAATAAAACAGATTTAAAAGGTAATGGAACAAATGAACATCCACATGCAAAAGAATATGGACACCTACCTCACACCTTAGACAAAACCCAAAGTGGACCATAGACCTAAATGTAAGAGGTAAAACTATAAAATTTTAGAAGTTAAGACAGGGGTAAATCTTTTGACCTTGTGTTAGGCGATGATTACTTTTCTTGCAGTTGCATAACAAAAAATTATTTTCTGAAAATATTTTATCAAAATATATTTTCCCCCTAGGCAATCTTCTTCCACTTGCATGTTTTGTTCTACTTTTTTGAAGGGGAGTCCCTTAAACTTTAGTATGTTTAATGTAAGCCATAAAATACTTTAGGCTCTGTTTTATTCTTTTAAATGACATGACGATTATAATTGCCATTAATGCTTGAATGCTGTAATGAATTCTAAATTCTGTTTTCTGGCATTTTAAAATTTTTAATTAGATTTTAATTTTATTAGCATGTAATAATTATATATATTAATGGATTACAATGTGATATTTCAATATATGTATATTGTATTTCAATACACATATACTGTGTACACTGATCCAACAGAGATAATAAGCATTACTTTCCTTATCATACATTTATGCTTGAAGGCTTTGAGCTTCTCTGTTTTATATCTTCATATAACATATAATATTGTTGTGAAATGTAGTCACCCCACAGTGCTGTACAACAGAACTTACTCCTTCTATCTGTGTTTTGGTAATCATTATCTGTTCAACCTCTGTACACCTCCCCCACCCTTCCAAAACTCTAGTAATCAATCACCAAAATGAAGAGACAACCTACAGAGTGGAAAATAATTGCAAAGTATACATCTGACAAAGGATTAAAATGCAGAGTAGAGAAAGAACTAAAAAACTTAATAAATCCCCCACATAACCCAATTAAATCAATACAAAAAGGATAAATAACCCAACTACAAAATGAATCAAGGATTCAGACATTTCTGCAAAGAATATATAGAAATAACTAATAATCACATGAGAAGATGTTCAACATAGTCACTAGGAAAATGCAAATTATAACCACAGAAAAATATCACTACACACCTACAAGAATGGCAAATTTTAAAAATATTACCACACCAAGTATTGGCAAGAATGTGGAGAAATTGCAAAACTCATACACAATTTATTGGAATGTTAAATGGTATGAAGACTGTGGTAATCAGTATTATGTGTCAACATGGCATGGTTTTTGTTATAGTTTTGATATGATGTGTCACCCAAAGACTCGTGTTTTGAAGGTTTGGTATCCAAAGCAACAATATTCAGAGATGGGGACTTTAGAAATTACTAGATCATGAAAAATATGACCTCATCAGTGGATTTTTTAAATTAATTTATTTATTTTTTAATTTTAGGTCATTGTACACAAATGGAGTACAACTATCATTTTTCTGGTTGTAAACAAAGTAGAATCATACAATTTGCATATATATACATATACATGCGGTATAGATGTTTGTCTCATTCTATTATCTTTCCTTCCCCACCATCTCCCCACCCCTCATTTTCCTCTATACAATCCATCTCTTCTCCATTCTTCCCAACCTTCCCCCCTGCTATGTGTCATCAACCACTTATAAGAGAGATCATTCGGCCTTTGGTTTTTTGGGATTGGCTTATTTCACTTAAGCTGATCTTCTCCAACTCCATCTATTTACCAGAAAATGTCATAATTGTATTATTCTTTATGGCTGAATAGTATTCCATTGTGTATACATACCACAGTTTCTTTATCCATTCCTCTATTGAAGGGCATCTAGGTTGGTTCCATAATCTAGCTATAGTGAATTGGGCTGCTATAAATATTGATGTGGCTGCATCACTGTAGTATGCAGATTTTAAGTCCTTTGAGTATATGCCAAGGAGAGGGATAGCTGGGTCAAATGGTGGTTCCATTCTGAGTTTTCTAAGGAATCTTCATACTGCGTTCCAGAGTGGCTGCACCAATTTGCAACCCCACCAGCAATGTATGAGTGTACCTTTTCCCCCACATCCTTGCCAACACCTATTGTTGCTTGTATTCTTGATAATAGACATTCTAATTGGGGTGAGATGATATCTTAGGGTAGTTTTGATTTGCATTTCTCTTATTACTGGAGATGTTGAATATTTTTCATATATCTGTTGACTGCTTGTACATTCTCTTCTGTGAAGTGTCTGCTCATTTCCTTAGCCCATTTATTGATTGGGTTATTTGTATTCTTGGGGTAAAGTTTTTTTAGTTCTTTATATAATTCTGGAGATTAGTGCTCTATCTGATGTGGGTGTGGCAAAGATTTTCTCCCACTCTGTAGGCTCTCTCTTCACATTGATGACTGTTTCCTTTGCTGAGAAAATGTTTTTTAGTTTGAATCTATCCCAATTATTGATTCCTGCTTTTATTTCTTGTGCTTTGGGAGTCATGTTAAGAAAGTCTGATCCTAGGCCCACGTGATGAAGATTGGGACCTACTTTTTTTCTATTAGGTGCAGGGTCTCTGGTCTAATTCCTAGGTCCTTGCTCCATTTTGAGTTGAGTTTTGTGCAGGGTGAGAGATATGGGTTTATTTTCATTTTGCTGCCTATGGATTTCCAGTTTTCTGAGCACCATTTGTTGAAGAGGCTATATTTTCTCCATTGTATGTTTTTGGAGCCTTTATCTAGTATGAGAAAACTGCATTTATGTGGGTTTGGCTCTGTGTCCTCTATTCTGTACCATTGATCTACCTGCCTATTTTGGTGCCAATACCATGTTGTTTTTGTCACTATTGCTCTGTAGTATAGTTGAAGGTCTAGTATTGTGATACCTCCTGCTTCACTCTTCTTGCTAAGAATTGGTTTAGCTATTCTGGGTCTCTTATTCCTCCAAAATAATTTCATGATTGCTTGCTCTATTTCTATGAGGTCCATTATTGGGATTTTAATTGGAATTGCATTGAATTTCTATAGTGCTTTTGGTAGTATGGCCATTTTTATGATATTAATTCTGCCTATCCAAGAACATGGGGGATCTTTCCATCTTCTCAGACTTTCTTTAATTTCTTTCTTTAGTGTTCTGTAGTTCTCATTGTAGAGGTCTTTCACCTCTTTTGTTAGATTGATTCCCAAATATTTTATTTTTCTCAAGGCTATTGTGATGGGGTTGTTTTCCTAATTTCTCTTTCAGAGGATTCATCACTTATGAATAAAAATGCATTAGATTTATGAACATTAATTTTATATCCTGCTACTTTACTGAATTCATTTATGAGATCCAGAAGTTTTCTGGTGGAATTTTTCGGCTCCTCTAAATATAGAATCATGTCATCAGCAAAAAGGGATAGTTTGAGCTCTTCTTTTCCCATTTGTATCACTTTAATTTCTTTGGTCTGTCTAATTGCTCTGGCCTAGCATTTCAAGAATGATGTTGAATAGAAGTGGTGAAAGAGGGCATCCTTGCCTAGTTCCAGTTTTCAAGGGGAATGCTTTCAATTTTTCTCCATTTAGAATGATGTTGGCTTGTAGGCTTAGCATAGATATCCTTTAAAATGTTTAGGAACATTACTACTATCCCTATTTTTTCTAGTGTTTTGAGTATGAAAGGGTGCTGAATTTTATCAAATGCTTTCTCTGCATGTATTGAAATAATCATTTGTTTCTTAACTTTAAGTCTGTTGATATGATGAATTACATGTATTGATTTCTGGATGTTGAATCAACCTTGCATCCCTGGGATGAAACCCACTTGATCATGGTGCACTATCTTTTTCATATGCTTTTGTATGCAATTTGCTAAAATTTTGTTAATAATTTTTGCATCTATGTTCATTAGAGATATTGGTCTGAAATTTTCTTTTCTTGATGTGTCTTTGTCTGGTTTTGGTATCAGGGTGATATTAGCTTCATAGAATGAATTTGGAATGGTTCCCTCCTCCTCTATTTCATGGAATACTTTGAGGAGTATTGGAATGAGATCTTCTTTGAAGGTCTTATAGAACTCAGCTGTGAATCCATCTGGTCCTGGACTTTATTGGTAGGCTTTTGATGACTTCTTCGGTTTCACTGCTTGAAATTGATTTATTTAAATTATGTATATCTTCTAGATTCAGTTTGGGTGGCTCATATGCCTCTAGGGACCTGTTGGTATCTTCAAGATTTTCTATTTTGTTGGAGTATAAATTTTCAAAATAGCTTCTAATTGTTTTGTATTTCAATAGTGTCTGTTGTGATCTTTCCGTTTTTATCACGAATTTTAGTAATTTGGGTTTTCTCTCTCCTTCTCTTCATTAGTGTGGCTAAGGGTATATCATTTTTTTATTTTTTCAAAGAACCACCTTTTTGTTTTGCCAATTTTATGAATTGTCTCCTTTGTTTCAATTTCATTGATTTAAGCTCTGATTTTAATTATTTCCTGTCTTCTACTACTTTTGGTGATGAACTGTTCCTCTTTCTAGGGCTTTGAGCTGTAATGTGAGGACATTAATTTGTTGACATTTCATTCTTTTATTAAATGCACTCCAAGCAATGAATTTTCCTCTTAGTACTGCCTTCATAGTATCCCAGAGATTTTGGTATGTTGTATCTTTGTTCTCGTTGACCTCTAAGAATTTTTTAATTTCCCCCCTAATGTCTTCTGTTATCCATGCATCATTCAATAGCGTATTATTTAATCTCCAGGTCTTGGAGTAGTTTCTGTTTTTTTATTTTATCATTGATTTCTAATTTCATTCCATTATGGTCTGATAGAATACAAGGAAGTATCTCTATCTTTTTGTATTTGCTAAGAGTAGCTTTGTGGCACATCATATGGTCTATTTTAGAAAAGGTCCATGAGCTGCTGAGATGAAAATGTATTCACTTATTGATGGATGGAATATTCTATATATGTCTGTTAAGTCTAAGTTAGTGTAGGAATACCTAAGGCAATGTGGTTTGCATCACAGGAAGAAGCATAATTATGGAACAGGCAGACCTGCTTCTCTCAGAAGCATAGACAGATCTGTGCTGTGAATTATGCTCTCTGTGAATACCCAGAGCCTAGCACAAGGATATCAGGAAAGCTTGCTAACTGCTGATTGGTTACTGTATCCAGGGCCCAAGAATCCAGGGCCCGAACATTCAGGGCCTGGACCCTGGCACTTCCTCTTCCTTTATGTGGTATGATCACGAGCCCAGCATGGGAGAATCAAAAGAGCTTAACAGATGATGATTGTCTACTGTATGCTATATAAGCTATGTAATTCTGTAATAAAATTTGAGTCTGTCTCCAAACCAGCTCCCAGCGTAAGACGTCTGCGCCGCGCACCCACCCTCCTTTCTTCAGCAGGACCTTCCCGTTCAACAAGTTAGCGATTGCATTATTGAGTTCTAAGGTTTCTTTGTTCAATTTCTGCTTGGAAGATCTGTCCAATGGTGAGAGAGGTGTGTTAATGTCACCCAGTACTATTGTATTTTGGTCTATTTGGTTCCTGGAATTAAGAAGGAATTGATTGACGTACATGGATGCGCCATTGTTTGGGGCATAAATATTTATGATTGTTATGTCTTGCTGATTTATGCTTCCCTTAAGCAGTATGAAATGCCCTTCTTTATCCCTTCTAACTAATTTTGGCTTGAAGTCCACTTTATCTGATATGAGGATGGAAACCCCTGCTTTTTTACTGAGTCCGTGTGCATGGTATGTTTTTTCCCATCCTTTCACCTTTAGTCTGTGGGTATCTTTTTGTATGAGATGTGCCTCTTGGAGGCAGCATATTGTTGGGTCTTTCTTTTTAATCCAATCTGCCAGTCTATGTCTTTTTATTAATGAGTTCCGGCCATTAATATTCAGAGTTATTATTCAGATATGATTTGTGTTCCCAGTCATTTTGGTTTATTTTTCATTTTTAACTGGACTTGGTTTCTCCTTTATTTGACTATTCCTTTAGGGTAGTTCCACCCTAAGCTGACTTACATTGTTGTTCTTCATTTCTTCCTCATGGAATATTTTGTTTAAAATGTTCTGTAGTGCTGGCTTTCTATTTGTAAATTCTTTTAGCTTTTGTGTATCATGGAAGGATTTTATTTCATCTTCAAATCTGAATGTAAGTTTTGCTGGGTATAAAATTCTTGGTTGGCATCCATTTTCTTTCAGAGCTTGACATATGTTGTTCCAGGCCCTTCTTGCTTTTAGGGTCTGTGTTGAGAATTCTGCTGATAACTGCATTGGTTTCCCCCTGAATGTAATCTGATGCTTTTCTCTCGCAGCCTTTAAAATTCTATCTTTATTTTGTATGTTAGGTGCTTTCATTATAATGTGCCTTGGTGTTGATCTGTTGTAGTTTTGTACATTTGGTGTCCTGTAAGCCTCTTGTATTTGATTTTCCACTTCATTCTTCAGATGTGGGAAATTTTCTGATATTATTTCATTGAATAGATTATTCATTCCTTTGGTTTGTATCTCTGTCCCTTCCTCAATCCCAATAACTCTCAAATTTGGTCTTTTCATGATATCCCATAATTCTTGTAGGCTTTGTTCATGACTTCTTACCATCTCTCTGTTTGGTCAACTTCATTTTTAAGATTAAATATTTTGTCTTCAATGTCTGAGGTTCTGTCTTCCAGGTGATCTAGCCTGTTCGTTATGCTGTCTATTGAGTTTTTAATTTGGTTTATTATTTCCTTCATTTCCAGGAGTTCTGTTTGTTTTTTTTTTTCAGAATCTCTTTATTGAAATGATCTTTAACTTCCTGTAACTGTTCTTTTAACTGTTCTTTTAACTGTTGATTGGTGCGATTATTCATTGCCTGCATTTGCTCTCTCATCACATCATTTGCTAATCCAATCATTTTAATTATGTACACTCTGAACTCCCTTTCTGACAATTCTTCTGCCCTGCTATCATTGGATTCTGTTGATGTAGCATCTAGGTTTGTTTGAGATATTTTCTTCCCCTGTTTTCTCATGTTGCTCCTGTATCTTCTCCTCTGTGAGAATATGAGGTATTGTATCTTCCCCCCATACACTTGTGGTGTCCCAACAGGTTTCCAATGCCTCACCTCCTAGTCTTCAGTAACACTAGATCATGGAGTGGGGCCAGGGTAGGGTATGTATGGGCCTCTGGGCTGGTCCTCCTTGCAGCCCCCCCCCCGTGCATAATTCCCACGGGAGTACTCAGGCCCATGTACCAAGTACAGAGGTCTCAGGCCTCTGCACTGAGCTGAGCCTGATGTCTGTCTCTGTGCCTATCTCCCAGACGTGGAAGTCTTGCGGGACTTGGCTTGGTGGATTCCAAGCCTCTGAGCCGAGCCTCCCTGAGTGGGAAACTCAAGTGTCCACTGCACCTGCTCACCACATGCCGAGGTCTCCCACTTCTGGGCTGTGCCAGCTGCCCCCAAGTGGAAATTCCACAGGAGCACTTAGGGCCGACGTACCAGGTGCAGAGGTCTCAGGCCTCTACGCTGGGCTGAGCCTGATAGCTGTCTCTGTGCCTATCTTCCAGACCCAGCTCATCAGTGGATTAATCCATTGAGGGAGTTATAATTGAATGGACTATTGCTGATAGAAGGTGTAGGAGGTGGGACCTAGTACAAGGGAGTGGGTCCTTGGGGGCATGCCTTAGGAGACTGCACTTTATCCTTATCTCCTTCCCCACCCCACCTCCAGCCCTGCTTCCTAGCTGCCATGAGTTGTGCAGCTTTCTTCCACATATCTTTCCACCATGATATTCTAAGGCCTAGAGCAATGAAGCCAGCTGACCACAGACTGAATCCTCTGAAACCATGAGCCAAAATAAACCTTTCCTCCCTTAGGTTGTTTTCTCAGGGATTTTCCCCAGCAATGAAATTCTCACCAACACAGTAATAAACTTCTGTTATTCAAACACTAATCTAGGTGTTGCTATGAATGTATTTTGTAGACAACAAAATATGCAATCAGTTTAAGTAAGGAAGACAACTATAGATAATACAAATGAGCCTGATTCAATCCCTTGAAAGGTCTTAAGAACAGAACTAAGACTTCCCTGAAGAAGAAACTTTACCTTGTGCCTAAGAATTCCAGCTTGCCTTTCCTGAGGGCCTGTCCTAAAGGTTCTGGATTTATAATGCCAACAACCAAATGAGCCAATTACTTGTGATAAATCTCTTAATATTCTTGTAGTACTGTCTCTGTATCTCTGAGAGAATCATGAATGATAAAATAACTTTGAAAAACAGTTTTGCAGTTCATTTAAAAAGTAAAGGTACATCTACCATAGGATAGAGCTGTTACAATTCTAGTGTATCCAAGATGGATGGAAACATATATTCATACAAAGACTTATAAACAAAGGCTCATAGCAGATTTGTTTATAGTAAATAAAACCTGAACCTAACCCAACACATAAATGAATAAACAAACTGTATAACCACAAAATGGAACATTACTCAGCAATATAACGGAATGAGTTATTGGCACACACAAGAACAGGGACTAGCCTCAAAATAATTTCACTGAATTTAAAAATCCAAACAACTCAAGACTACACTCTGCACTGAAATAATGCATTACATGTATATAAAGTTCTTGGAAATGAAAACTAATTTAAAGTGGCAGAAAGCATATCAAAGACTGCCTGGAAGAAGAAGGGAGTAGATATAGAAAAGGCTGAAAGGAAGGAGTATGAGAAGGATAGGAAGCCGGGCGTGGTGGCGCACGCCTGTAGTCCAAGCAACTCGGGAGGCTGAGTTCAAAGTCAGCCTCAGCAATTTAGCGAGGCCCTAAGCAAACTCAGTGAGACCCTGTCTCTAATAAAATACAAAACAGGGCTGGGGATGTGGCTCAGTGGCCGAGTGTCCCTGAGTTCAATCCCTGGTTCCAAAAAAAAAAAAAAAAAAAAAAAAAGAAGGATAGGAGAAGGTTCTGTACCTGATGGTTATGTTCATCTTGATCATGAAGATAGTTTCTTAGGACTGTACATACCCCAATACATGCCCAACTGTACACTTTAAATATGCAAACTTTGTTATGTGTCAATTTTATCTTTAAAGTTGTTAAAAATAAAGAATGTAGGATACTTGGTTCCGAGCCTGAAAGTATCAGACCTCTGCAACTGTGTGTGACTTTGGGCAAATTGTTTCCATTCTTTAAGCATCAATCTCCTCATATGTATCATGGTAAAGGTAGCAGCTGCTTTCTTAAAGGTAGTGATTATAGGAATTAAATGAGACCATCTGCATAAAGCATGTGCGTAGTACCTGGTTCATTGGAAGGACTCTATAAACACCTGCTCTTACAACAATTTTCTGATGCTCTATGTTATATACTCAAATGCTTTGCAGACATTATTGCTTATTTTCACAATGGCCCTTGAAGAGCTCTCCCACTTTGTAGACTGAAAACAATTTAAACTAATTCAGCAACTCTCAGAAAGTCAGGCATGCACAAAAAAACAGGATTTCAACCAAATTCTGTATGGTTTCATTCCAATATATCACACCTTGCAAGGCTGACATAATAAATGGCCTTGAATCTCAAGTAGCTTTCTAATTGTGGCAGCAAAACTTCTATGAATCATTCATTTATCTTTCAAAGAGATGGATAAGATAGTTCAACTGTTCCATTATTAGACTGGCATACATTTTACTTGAGAACTTCAATAAAAGTAAAGATTTATAAATTCAATAAACCAACATTACTTGCAGCAGTATAAATATTTTAATACCCTATTCACATGGTGAATTATGAATCCTGATTTCCCAAGACAGAATTCAAAAATTTATATTTTTGGTTCAACTACACAAGGGAAACTTAAAAACACTGCTGCTATTGTCTGGCTATTATGTCCTCCCAAAATTCATATGCTAAAATTCCTACACTGATGTAGGTGATGTTCTTAGGATGTAGGGCCTTTGGGAAAGTGATTAGGTGATGAGTGGAGCCCTCATATATGGGATTGTGCCCTTATGAGACATGCCAGAGTGCTGCCCTTACTCCTTCATCATATGAAGATATAGTGAAAAGACACTATCTATTAATCAGAAAGTGAGCCCCTCATCAAGCAACAAATCTGCCAGAGCCTTGATTGAACCTCCCAGATTCTAGAACTGTGAGAAATGAATTTACGTTGTTTATAAGCTACTCAGTTTATGGTACAGCATTCTTAACAGACTAAGAAAACTGAAAGACACAGAAGTCAACCTGAACTAATCAAAGACAACTCAATCTTGGATACAATAACTAAACATCATAAAAATGCAAATCCACCCTACTTCAATTAATATACAGACAGGCTCAGACTTAAAAAGTTTAGGCTTACAGATTTTTTGTTTTATGATTAGTGTAAAAGAGATATTCATTCAGTAAAAACTGTACTTTGAATTTTTTTTTTTTAATTTTTAATTTTGATCTTTTCCAAGGATAGAAGTACACATTAAGATACAGTCTCATGTTTCCTTATATGCAAATGCAAATTCACAATAAGGAGGTGGCTAGGGCAGAATACAGGTACTTTAAATTAGGCAGAGGGGAGTGAAGGGAGAGGAGGCAGTGTGGGGGTAGGAAGAAGAGTGGAATGAACCAGACATTAATACCCTATGTACATATATTACTACATAACCCGTGTGATCCTACATCATGTACATTTAGTATGATGTGTCAGAATGCATTCTACTGTCATATATAACTAATTAGAACAAATTTTTAAAAGATACATTTTCATGATGTTGGGCAGCAACAGCAAGCCACAGTTCCTGGTCAGCCATAAGGATAAACAACTAATACTCTATTAGTATGCTCTGTTGTTTGGGGTTGGAATGTAACCCCACTGTATGTTGAGGAACTTCAGTATATATTTTATGAAATTTCAATAAAAATGCCAAAAAGTTTTTCTGAAGCTAAACAAACTGATAATATAGTCTACAAAGGGAGATAAATGCAAAAGAATAGCTAGGAAAATATTAATAAAGAAAAGGAGCTGGGCACGGTGGAGCACATGTGCAATCCAAGTGGCTCAGAAGGCTGAGGCAGGGGGATCACAAATTCAAAGCCAGTGTCAGTAATTTAGCATGGTCCTAAGCAATTTAGTGAGACCCTGTCTCAAAATAGAAAATTACTTCCTTAGAGACACTATCTCCAAATACAGCCATATTAGGGGTTAGAGCCTCATGGGGAGGCACAAACAATTTCCATTCTATTGAAGTTTCCTTGTTTATAAACTTGGGGCAGGAATATCACAGAACGAATGTTGCATCCTCAGCGCACCATTTTGGTAGGCACATAATATCTGTTTGCCCTATTGATGGTTTTAACTTCGATCACTTTGTTAAGCTTATGTCTGCCAGATTTCTCCACTCTAAAGTTTTATTTCTTACTTTTCGAACTAATGAATATATTTTGTGGAGTTATGTGACTTCATATCAATATTATCTTTCTCATCCAATTTTCACCTACTAATGCACCATTCATCATCCATAAATGATATGTGTATTGCTATGGTGATTATCAAATGTTAATTTTTGAATTTCACCATTATTCTACATTTACTCTTTCACATCTTACTATAAGGAAGAACTTTTACTTTCTTTTATTTATTTACTCATTTATTTTATTGGCATAGTCTCATGGATTTTTATTTTATTCAATGTGTTATAAATTGTTATGATTATTATTTTAATACTCAAATTACTACAGATTTAGCCATTGGGAGATGCTTTCACACTGACATTTGTGACTTTTTGACATTCTCATCATTATTTGAGCATGTCCTTACTTTCTAGTACAGGAAGACATTCTATATTCATATTAGATTTCCTAGTCCCAGCCATGGAATCAGTCATTTCTTCAAGGAGTCATGATTCCTTTTAGAGACGACTGGTACTTAGAAAATAATAACTGACCATTAGTTATGCTCATTGCCTTTGTAATGAAAATGACCCTAGGCTCTCTCAATATACAGCACAAGGAAATACGCACCCTTCTATATCCACACGCACTTCATTCCCCCTTGTATCCCTTGTATGTATGCATTTATCTATCTATCTATCATCTATCTATCTAACTATCTATCTGGAAAACTATGAGTTTATAATATATATCTGTTAATAACGGTCTCTTATGGACTGAATATTTATGTTCCCTTAAATTATGTATGTTGAAATCCTAACCACCAATGAAATAGTATAAGGGATGGGACATTTGGAAATCAATTAGGTCATAAGAGTGGAGTCCTCATGAATGGATTTAGCACCCTTATAAAAGAGACCCCACCTTTTCATCCATGTAAGGATACAGCAAGAAGATAGCCATCTGCAAACTAAGAAGTAGGCCTTCACCTGACACCAAATCTCTCAACACCTTGGTCTTGAACTTCCCAGCCTCCAGAATTGTGAGAAATAAATTTCTGTTGTTATCAGTTTTGTTCCATTTTATCATGATCTCAGAGTAATTTTGGCATCCTGTGAAATTATTTATGTCTAATAAGAATATTGGGAACTAGCTTTTAGCACCAGTACAGCTTCCAAATGTCAGGGTGCACTCTTTTCTTTCTTTCTCAGTGCCACTTTCAGTGAAGGATAGATGAAGTCAGTCCACAAGACAGTAATCCACATTGTCAAAATTTGACTTGTTAAGATCAGGAGGGCATCCATTGAATATTGTCTACACTTGATCCAAGGTTAGTCTCACCTTCTCCTTCTGTTGTGGGAAGATTTGTTGGATTGTCTCACATGACAATGGCTGGGAAACAGCATTTAAGAATTCTTAATACCTTTATTTTATTTATTTTTTAATGTGGTGCTGAGGATAGAACCCAGTGCCTCACAAATACTAGGCAAACACTCTACCACTGCAGTCCAGTATTTAAAACTTTGAATGAGATACATTACCCAATTATAGCATAGGAAAATATCAGAAACAAAATTATCAGCCTTTGAAATAAGTCTCTAAACCAAGAACCTAAATTATAAAATCTAGGTAATGAAAAAATGTCAAAATATCTATCTCTATTTTAGAGAGCCAGGTATTTTATTCTTTGAACCTGGTCATGGATTATTCTGCTTTACCCATAGGGTTTACACGGGTGCAATAAAAAAGTATTTGCTGAAGACCAAATTCCTCCTTGACTGGTTAAGATGGAGTCTAGGATTATATGAATGTCTTGAAAACTCTAGATAATGTAATTAGATTAGTTTGAGGTTTCCTAAGGAAAGATAATGTCATTTATGACTTCTATCATGTCAGAGATAAGGTTTTAACTACCTCTTCTAGTTGTATTATGACCATTGTGGGAACTGCAGCTTGCAGAGCACAAAGAAAGAAGGAATCATTTGTGCTTCCTGGAAGTTCCTTTTAGGTCTTCTGAAGGACATACAATCCACTGGAAGAATGATGGTTTTAGCTATCTGAAAGTTGTTTATAATTAGTTTGAATACATAAGACAAGTTAGTGTGCATAGATAGATATATGTTTAATGCCTGGATAGAAATATTATACTAAAGTAACACAGATTACATAAAGAGTATAAGTATCAGCCATTAGTGAAGGAGTGAGTCATTTAGAGGTACAAATTTCTTGAGGAGAATTAAATGTTTCTGCAAAATAAGATGAACTGTCTATAACGGAGAACAAGTTGACTATCACAGTAAGAGTAGCCCCAATATTAGTACCTATTCCCAATTGATTTGGCCCCATTGATAATATTATAATGATCTAAGCATAAGAATTCATTAAATAAAATCAAGGTCCAATTTTTATGAGAATGAAGTGTGGGATTAATTATATAAGAAAAATTGCCAGAAGGGTCCTATTAAAGTAAATTTGCCTTCTGAAGTTTTTCTAGGAACAGCTAATTTTTTTTGGCAAGGTCAGATAAGAATGTCAGATCCAGCAATCCATTAGATTCCAATTGGTAGCTATAACCTATATAAAATGTTTAAAATGTTGGTTTTCTTTAAGTGGTAGAAAGAAACCATAAGAGACCAGAAATAACAGGGAGATAAGGGAGATAAATTATATTTGGAGGGTTTTAATGTGGAATAATAGATAAGATTAGTAGTAGAGCAAAAGGGCTGAAAGAATATTGAAGAATAAGAAAATTGGTCTTTTTCCATCATCTTGGGTTAAAACAATCCACTTATCAAGTCACTACTTGTTCCATCATCTATAACAGAATTTATTTACCTCTGAAATCAGAAGCTTCTGTAAGATTCCTAAGAATCTTCAATTTAACAGTTCCAGATGCAATGGATGTTCAATAGTCAGAAGAAAGTGATTGTATGTCTTTTGAGTTTATAAACATGAATCTAAGGATTGATACCTTGGGGTTTTACTAAGGGCAGTTGTTAACAATACCTGATAAGGTCCTTTATACAAAGGTTGAAGGACAGCTTTTTTTCCCCTGATTCCCCATCATTGTGGGTCATGCAGGGGCTGGTTAGGTAAATATTTTGTAAATGTGGTTCGTATCTGATAGAGTTAGAGGGATTATATACATCTCTTGCAGTAACTAATTGTATCTGATTATAATAGGGTAGACTCTAAGACTGGGTGGTAAAATTCCCAAATGCACATGGCTGAGTATATTAATTCATAGGAGATAATATGCAAGTTCCAGAGGTGATGAATCTAATAAGGATTAAAAAATAACTGGTAATACACTTGACCATGGTTGTTAAAGAGTTTCTGACAGCTTTGCTGATTTTAATTTTAGAATTCCATTATTATTTTATTTTTCCTAGGGATTGCGGATGATAAGGACATTGAAGTTTATGACCAAAAGGTAAAAATTAGAGTTTTTATAACAAAAATTGGAGAAATAATGGGGAATTCTTCAAGTTGGAAAACATAAATAAGCAATGTTTTTTGCCCATTTGGGATCAAATAAATGTTTCAACCCACTTTGAGAATATCCAGAACACATTTACAACCATTGAAGAAGGTATTTACATAAAGTTCATTTGGAGTTACTCAAAGGGCTTTGAGTGTCTATTCATCTCTCATCTCCATAGCTTTACCAGAATTGTGTCATTGGTGGATATGATTTGTTTTGGAAACATTCTAAGCAATATCTCTAAAATTACCCCATGTATGTTGGTTTAATTTATCTCTAATATTATAGGTACCACCATGAAGCATGCTAAACTATTTAAAAAGTTTTGGCATTACCAGTCAGCCACCTAAGAGCACCAAGGTTATCTTTATGCAATAAGCATCCTAATTTTTCCCAGGCTAGGAGCTTACTGCTGCCTCTCATTCTTCTAAGATTTGTCTTCACTGTACAATTTCAGGGGAAAGTATCTTGGTTAATATTACCTTTTTCACCATAGTGGTAGCTAAAGCACTGCCTAAGATTATGGATCTTAGTGCTTTGAATGACATTCCACTTTTATTATATCTATTTTTGTAGGTAACAGCAAAGTGTCAAAAAGTTCTAACAGCATCTATAGGGCATTTTTTATAGGATTACTGCTGAGGTAGGAAAACCTCTTTGTTTATGAAGCATTCCAAAGTGGTATGGGACTACCCCAAATACTATCTACTATCCATATAAATAGTTTTTCTTTTATTCTTTGCCAGTTGGCAGGCTTTAGTAAGTGTAGTTAATTCAAGCCATTGAGCTGATTTGACTTCTTGGAGTTACATATATATAAGATAAATTTAGGTTTGTGATAGAATAATCTGATAATTTTAAATAGGAATCATCCATAAATAAAATTAGGTGAGGAATAACCAATGAAATTACTAACAAATCTGTACAGGGCACAGGTAACTCTATAACAGAGACTAAACATGCATGAGGTTCTCCTTCATATAAAAGAAAGTATAATTGAATTTTGTATGTTGCAATAGTGGTTAGTAATATTTTAAAAGAGAGCAGTAATATTTCATAGAATTTCCCACAACTAAATAGAAAAAAAAGTCACGTTTTCCATCAGTAAAGAAGCCTGTGCAATTTAAGAAACCACTACATTTAGTGAACACCTTTAGCAGTAAGACAGCTGAGGCTTCCACATACTTTGCTGCTATTGCTACTACTGCTATTGCTCTTAGATGAGAAGTCTCAGATGGGCTCTCTGTTACCAACTTGAGGGTCTTGCTGGATAACTTTGGCTGCCAGATCTAAAGAATGACCAAAACAATCAATAGACCACTGATGATTCCTGTGTAGCTGAGTCAGTGCCTCTAGTGAACTTTTTGTGAACAAAATGGGAAAAGAATATGTGAATCTAGAATCATAAAAAATAGTCCTTTAAGTGCAAAGCCCTTAATATAGTTTAAGTGCAAAACCAGTCTTTGCACTTAAACTTGCACATGCTTGTTTAACCTGAAAAGTGTACAATCATTGAAATATATTTCCATATACATAATTCCTATAGAATTGAATCAATACACCTACTACTCATCCTGACCCATTATAAAGAAAAAGAAAAAAGAAGAAACGAGTAAAAAACAAAAAAAAAAAGAAACAAGCAGAGCAGTGGGATGGAGGAGTGGAGGGAAAGAGGAGGTATGAGAAATGAAACAGACCAAATTATGCTGTGTATGCATACATCACAATGAATCCCACTATGTGTAATTATTATACTCCAATGAAAAAAAGAAAAAGAAAAAAGGGTTTATCCTAGTTAGACTTTCCCAGCATTGTTAACTATTGTAGAGATTTAATAAGCATGGACAATTAACCTTAGATCATTTCCCATTTATTGAGCATAATAAAATATCATCATTCAAACATTAAAAAAGATCATTATATAAGAAGAGAATCACAAGTAAATCTCAAATCCTTAAGATCTCAATCAGGAATTTGAGAGAGATAAAAGAGGACTCAGGTAAACCCCTAGAGTGTATAACCAATATATCATTGGTTTCTCCATAAGAAAATAAATATGTTTGGGTTACTGGTGTTCTTGGTGTAAAGATTTTTGAGTACTTGGTAGATTCTGGAGATTAGTGCTCTGTCTGAAGTGCGTGCGGCAAAGATTTCCTCCCACTCTGAAGGCTCTCTCTTCACATTGCTGATTGTTTCCTTTGCTGAGAAAAAGCTTTTTAGTTTGACTCTATCCCAATCATTGATTCCTGCTTTTATTTCTTGCGCTTTGGGAGTCATGTTAAGGAAATCTGGTCCTAGGCCAACATGATGAAGATTTGGACCTATTTTCTCTTCTATTAGGTGCAGAGTCTCTGGTCTGATTTCTAGGTCCTTGATCCACTTTGAGTTGAGTTTTGTACAGGGTGAGAGATATGGGTTTAGTTTCATTTTGCTGCATATGGATTTCCAGTTTTCCCAGCACCATTTGTTGAAGAGGCTATCTTTTCTCCATTGCATGTTTTTGCCTCCTTTGTCAAGTATGAAATACCTGTATTTATGTGGGTTTGTCTCTGTGTCCTCTATTCTGTACCATTGATCTACCTGTCTATTTTGGTACCAATACCATGCTGTTTTTGTCACTATTGCTCTGTAGTATAGTTGAAGGTCTGGTATTGTGATACCCCCTGCTTCGCTCTTCTTGCTAAGGATTGCTTTAGCAATTCTGGGTCTCTTATTCTTCCAAATGAATTTCATGATTGCTTGCTCTATTTCTATGAGGTCCGTCATTGGGATTTTAATTGGAATTGCATTGAATTTGTATAGCATTTTTGGAAGTATGGCCATTTTGACAATATTAATTCTGCCTATCCAAGAACATGGGAGATCTTTCCATCTTCTCAGATGCTCTTTAACTTCTTTCTTTAGTGTTCTGTAGTTCTCAGTGTAGAGGTCTTTCACATCTTTTGTTAGATTGATTCCCAAGTATTTTATTTTTTTTT
>JAJEJO010043863.1:74592-145150 GCA_020662805.1 Glaucomys volans | reverse complement strand
TGGGAGGGAGGGGAAGAGCAGTGTGAATGGAGAGGACTGAGGGAGGAAAAGAGTGGGTGCAAAGGAGCCACCAAGAACTGAAGGTTGAGCAGGTTTGGGGGAATGAACTGGAGAAGGAGCAGAGTCAATGGGGAGTACCAAAGGAGGAACCAGATGCCTGGGGACAACTGCAGGGAGCATAGGGTTGAATTAGAGGAATAAGCCAGGTGGGTCCAGAGAGCTGAGTGAGCAACAGGGAAAGAAAAGTCCTAGGGAGGATGAATGATGTGAATGCAGAAAACTGAGCAAGGAGGAATACAAATGGAGAAGACTGAGAGATGAGCACTTTTTATGAGTTGGCATGAGGGAAAAGTTGATAGAAAGGACTAAGGGAGGATCACTGTGAATGAAGAGCAAGAGAGATGTATAATGAGAATTTTTATGGGTGAGGGGGAATTACAGAGGAGGTGGGTGTAGTGGACTAAAGGAGGAGCAGGTTTTATGGGGCACAATGAGGAAAAACAGTCTGAATAGAGAGGACTGAGGGAGGAACAGTGTTGGTTTTAGATGAGTAGTGTGGAGGTGAAGGAGGATAGATGGGGAGAAGGGAGGGAGGAGCCAGGAAGGAAAGCAGGAGGAAGGGGAAGATGGGGTTGAATGGAGAGGACCACAGTAGGAGCAGGTTGGATATGAAGGGGTGAATGAGCTGCAGGACTGGATGATGATGGCTGATGGAGGAGCAAGAGGGATAAGGAGGGTGAAGGGAGATATATGAGAAGGAATGAAGGAGAAGGAAGATTGGAGAGAACTGAGAGTAGAGCAGAGTGGCTTGAGAGGACTGAAGGATGGGCCAAGTGGATGAGCATGAGTGAGGGAAGGGAAGGGTTGATGAAGAGGTCCAGGTGAGTATCTGTCTACAAAGAGGACTGAAGAAGGTATCAAAAGTAGTGAGCATGGAGCAGTGAAAATGCAGAGAGCTGAAGGAGGAACTAGCTGGACTGAGAGGAATGTGCAAATAGCAGGGTAAATGAAGGGGATGGATGAGGAGCCGTGTAGATGGTGAGGCCACCTGGACATTCCTTTTCAGTGAGGATGAGTGAGGACTTAGAGAATTGCAGGACATATGGAGAGGTTTGAGATACAGACATGAAAAATGGAGAGGTCCAGGGAGCAGCATGGATTAGGAGGAGTGAGAGAGGAGCAGGACTGCATGGGCAATACTGAAAGCGGAGCAGGCTGGATATGGAGTACTGATTGAAGACCAATGTTGATGAAGGATGGTAGGGTGGAGGACAGTGGGTGAAGAGGACTGAGGCAGGAGCAGTGTGGATGGGGAAGACCTAAGGAGTTGCCAGGTTGATAAAGAGGAGTGAGGAAGGCAGTGAATGGATGGTAGGACTGAGAGAAGAGCAGGATGGATGCAGAGGATAGAGGCAGGCACAGGGTGGATGTTGAGGACTGAAGGAGGAAGAATATGGACAAAGTGGACTTAGGATCTGGGTAGAGGGAGTGGGCTAAGGGAGGAGCAAGGTTGATGAGAAGGAGTGAGGGAAGAACAGGCTAGATGGTGAGTACTGAGGGAAGACTACGATTGCTGTGGAAGAACAGGAGTGAGAGAGGTTCAGGGGTCATGGAGAGGATTGAAGCTAGAGTGTGGTTAATGTAGAGGTGTGAGGAAGGAGGGCGGGCACTCAGGGAGGAACAGTGTGAGGGAAGAGGACTAAGGGATGAGCAGGATGGATGGGGAAGACGGAATTTGGAGGTAGAGGGTTGTGAATGAGGAGCAGTAAGGGAGGATCAGGGTCGATGAGGAGGATTGATGAAGGAGAATTGATGAGAAGAGGTACAGGATGGATATAGGAGACTTAGGGAGAAGGAGGATGGCTGAGAAGGAGTGAGGGTGAGCAGGGTGAATTGAGAGGACTGAGGAAGAATCTGGGTGTATGAGGAGTGATGGAGGAGCTGGATGAATGGAGAGGCCTGAGAGGAGAGCAGGGTGGATGGGAAAGACTAATGGTGGAGCATGATAGATGAGGCGGAGGGAGGGAGGGAAGACCAGGGCCTTGGTAAGGTTTCAGAAGGGGTTCCTCATTCCAGGTGGCTTTTCCCTCCCTGGACCTTAGTTCCCTCTTTGTAATGTGGGGACAGGAAGTAGACCAAATGGTCTCTTTGGCCTGTGCCAGGTTTGCCCTCCACGCTAAATGTTGTGACCTCCACTGTAAAGGACAGACCTTGAAGTGCTCCTGCAGAGTCTGAAAACAGGTGTGCCTTATTCCAGGCCAGAAACCCCATTATACAGCCCTCCTCCAGTGAGGACCTAAGGCTTGGGCTGGTAGGAGATGAGCTCCTCTGGCAGCTCTCACATTGAGTCCCAAGAATGGGTCAGGAAAGCAGAGAAACCCATCAGGAGTCTCTTACCTAAGCCAAGGAAGACAAGATGGTAGTAGTATTGAAGAAAGAAAATCTGGGGCAGGACTGGTGGCTGCTGGAGGAGAAGAGAGGGGGAAGAAAAATTCCCTAATTTCTGCCTCAAGTCACTGAGCAGCAACTTTTAGAAGACAGAGAACCCTGGAGAGGAGAGGGGTGTGACTGCTTTTTGAGCCATTGGTGAGTGGGAGGAAACAAAGAATGTGGGGAGTCCCTGTCAGCTCAGGATTAAAGTCCCTTGCCCATTCCCTCCCAGCCTCTGTATCCCCCCTGCAGACACAGAGCCAAATGGCAGAGAATTGGCTGCTCCTTGGGTCCCATGGTGACTGCCTTTGAAAACTCCTCAAGAGCAGCTCTCTTTGTGGCCTAGGCCACACTCCCAGGCTCCTCAAAGAGGCCGCCCGCTCTCCCTTCCCCTATTACCTAGAGTGGCCAGGACTCCAGAGGATAAGGTATTCCTTTGGCCTCTGCCAGGAGCCCAGACAGATCTGAAGTCAGGCTGGCTTGGGACTGCAGCTTCCTTGCTGTGACTAAGCAAGTTACTTCCTCTCTTAGCCTTTGAATCCCCATCTTTTAGCAGGACTAATGATAACTCATGATCCTTAGCCTTAACATGTTAATGTTTGCCCCAACACACACACACACACACACACACACACACACACACACACCATGTGAAGCTACTATGCAGACAGTCATGAGTCACCCAGTCTTACTAAGCCTAAGTGTGATATCAGGTGTCTACTCTGTCATTGAGTCTGACCTTGTTGAGCCCTGATCCATCTGGTGAGAAGGAAGCCTGAAGTTTCAATGCCCCTGCTTCAAGGCTGATTGATTTGGCCTCTTCTACTTACCCAATCCCTAGTGGGTGGAGTCCCCAGAAGAATTGGATCTTAAGTGGGAGGTGTAGCCTTAGGGCCTTGGGTATACTTCTTAGAACTGGGGTGAGTCAGGGCTGCGCTTCGATGAGAGACTCTGCTGAAGTCTCCAGGCCAGGCCCACCTCCAGCCACAATGGCAGGAAGTGGAGAGGGCTGAGGTGGGGCTACTGGAGACTGCTCAGTCCTGGGAGCCTCTGTGGCAGGAAACCCAGTCCAGTACCCCTCCCCCAGGCCACCTAGTCCAGAGCTGCTCCTCACTGGCTCTCCTCCCCTAGCTCCAGCTGCCCAAGTGCCCAACACATAAAGTAGGAAGATAAGGACCTCTTTCAATGCATCACCAGGAGGATTTGCAGAAAAAAGTGACTACGGAATCACCTGGTAAATTTCAGGCACGTGGCAAAATTTGGAAATATTAAATATTTGCACAGAGACCCTCTCTGAGCTCATAGGACAGCTCGACCCCTCCTGTGGCTCTACACCTGGACATGGAAACAAGTTCTCAGGTCCCCTCCATGTAGGTGAGGGACAAGCTTACCTGAGAGGACTTGGGAGAACAGACCAACTCAGCTCCACCCTGTCCTGTGTGTGGCCTTGGGCAAGGCACCAACCTCGTGGAGCCTCCCCTTCCCAAGTGTGAAATGGAGATGCCTTCCTCATTGGGCGGCTGCAGGATTAAAGTACTGTGTGCAGCACTGACACATGAAAAGGTCAAAACTGGCCATTATGATGAGACTGCTGCTGATGGTGACAATTATGGTGATGATGATGGTGATGGTGACAACGATGGTGATGGTGATGGAGATGGTGATGGTGGTCCTATGGGAGTGGTTTAGTCTTCTGTCTCACCCATTGTCTATTGGGCCCCTCCTCCACTCTGAGGGGAGAGGACACCTCCCTAGGGCTGAGGAGCCTTGGTGGACCCCTCACCTCACATGCCCCCTTAGCAGTCCTGCCCTTTTCTGCAGCCTTGAGTCTCCAAGGTTGATGGAGAGCATCAACTCTGGTGCCAGTCGCAACTCGTTTTAGCCTCAATATCCTGCAGTTCTGCCCTGCTTGATTCCCCTCTCACATACTTTTCCTGGCAGTTTCCCCTGCCAGGAACCCCTTACTTCTCCCTTTATGAGGATTTCAGCTCTATACCCCTATCAGGTGTCCTCCAACCCCCATCCCATCCACCCCACACCTTTGGTCCCTCTCCAGAAGCACATCTCAGCCCCACCAGGTGTAGGAGAAAACACAGCCTCACAGGCCATATAGGCTGACCAAGGAGGACTAGGCAGGTATGATCTTCTGACCCAGCTGTGGCCCAGTGATAAGAGTCAGCACTCAGCTCATGGCAAGGGTCAGGGGTCATTCTGTGATGCTGATCCAGGTAAGTCTATGATGAGGATCAGAATTTTTACCTTGCTCCTGGAGTCAGGGTTAGTCATGACCAGGGGTAGAGCTAAGTCCAGGAATGTATGATCTGATTCTGCTCTCCGGCACTCTGAAGGGGCTCCTCCCTGCCTCCCTGCCCCAGACCCTGGGGGTCTGGATGAAGCAGCTGAAGCCTGACAAAACCAGGAGTCCATGGGAGTAGGGCTGCTGCCTTGTGCCCAGCACAGAGGCAGCCAGGCCCCCCACCCGGTGGCCTGCTCCAGGGACTAGCCCTCCTCCTGGTCTCAGCCTCTCTCCTCCCTCTTCCTCTCCCCCCTCCAGGCCGCAACGTGAGCCGCAGCTGCACTGATGAGGGCTGGACACAACTGGAGCCTGGCCCCTACCCTATTGCCTGTGGCTTGGATGACAAGGCATCAAGTTTGGATGAGGTGGGCCTCAGCGCACCCACGTCCCACCCCCAGCACACCTCAGCCCGCCCCTGCTCTTTTCAGCCTCCCATGAGGTTGCCATGTGTGCAGGAGCCGGACTCCTGGGATCTGCCCTCCTCAAGCCTCCTCTCCAAGCCCATGTTTCTGGAGGCTCAGCCCCTGAATCCCCCTGTCAGGATGCAGGTGGAGGGTGGTTCATGAGGACAACACACCACATGAAGTTGTCCCTAGAGGAGCAGAAGTTGAAGCAGTAACCACAGGCTGGGCCACCCCCCTGTCTTGTGGGAGCCTGACTCCAGCCTGGAGGTGGCAGGGCAAGCAGATACCATCAGCCTCATCACTCTATTGTGTCCAGATGGAAATTGAGGTGCAAAAAGAACCAGCCTCAGATATTCAACATCAAATCAGGGACAGGACAGGAAAAGGGCCCATTATCCTTGTCCTCAGAGTGAGGATCTGTCCCGGAAGCAGGTGGAGTGCAGGTGCTCTCTAGGTATTTGAGGAACCACTTAGTAATATTGATGAGAAGGCTGGATGATAATTGTAGTCCTTAGTTAGAAGCCCCTCACTGCTTTGGGGTGCAAGCATTCGTGTAGGTCTGTATGCCACACCCCCAGACACCCTCTCAGGCAGGACTTTTTCTCCCTGGAAGGGAGTAGCAATTTCCTGAAAGGCTTTTGAAGCCCACCAGAACCTTAGAACCTAACTCCCCAGAATCCATCTTAACCCCTTTTCTCTCCTTAGGCACAGTGTGGGACATGAAGGGGCTCACTAAGAGACTGTCACTCTGCATGTGTGTCCATAGGGAGGGCACTAAGGGAGGGGACCAAGTGAGAAGACTTGGGACCCAGTACTGTCCTATCTCCTCCAGAAAGACTGGACTTCTCTCACCCTGCTGCCCCCAGCCACTGGGAACTCCAAATGGGAAATTATGTCCAGTGTCTTCTTTAACATTCTGTGTGTCTCCCTGGGCTAGATGGAAAGAGGGCTTCATGTGCAGTTTCGAAAGGACAGTCTCCTGGGACCCTGAGCCCAGAGTTGGCACAGGAGGGCCAGACACATGACTAAAGAATGAATGAATCAACAAGTGGAATGTGTGGTCTCCATTCTTTCCCTTACTGACATATCCCTTTTAAAGAAGCAGAGAGGGAGTGACTTCAACCCTCACCACACCATGGGCCACAGCTCTGTCCTGGAAACTGGAGTCTTAGGAGTTGGTGGCACAAAGGGCACTGCTCAGCTCTTCTTGGGAGCCCTGGGCCACAGCCTCCTCATCTGCTAGGGTTGGGCAGGCAGAGTGTAGAGCCCCTAGGTGAGCCCACCTTGCCCCCCACACAAGATCCTTGCTCACCTCCCTCCAGCAGCAGCAGACTATGTTCTACAATTCCGTGAAGACTGGCTACACTATCGGCTATAGCCTGTCCCTTGCCACACTTCTGGTTGCCACGGCTATCTTGAGCCTGTTCAGGTAAGGCCCCACCTGGGCAATAGGACTTAAAGCAGTCCCAACTAGTATTATTGCCATAGTTGAGCCCAGCCTGGCCCAGGAATGCCCCACCCTTTGCACTGTCCCACCCCCAGGTAGTTCACAGTCCCTGCCCCAGTCCTCCTGAGAGGTCAGCCTCCTGGCAGCCCAGTCACCCACAGGATGGCCTGTACCTGAGGATATAGCACAAGAGGGTGTGGCCAGCCTACATCCTGGCTGAGGCTCTTGGGCTGTACAAGAGAGTGGGGTACCTGAAGCTGGACCTGCAATTTGGGATGGGACTCCCTTGGAGGCAGGGCCTGCACTCGGGAGCCCACATGCTCCTCGGCCCCACCCTTTGCTCAGAGCATAGGTCCATGTTGGCTGGGATGGGTGTCCAAGGTCCTTCCAGTCTCTCATATCTGCCTGCCCCATGCAGGAAGCTGCACTGCACGAGGAACTACATCCACACGCATCTCTTCATATCCTTCATCCTGAGGGCTGCTGCCGTCTTCATCAAAGACTTGGCCCTCTTCGACAGCGGAGACTCAGACCACTGTTCTGAGGGCTCGGTGAGGACCCTGCCCTGGCCCCCTCCCTCAGTCTTGCCTTCATCTTTAATCATCTGAATCTCTTCTTCCTCCCTACTTCTCTCCTCTCTCCTTCTTCCCTCTCCCTCCATCCTCCTACCCTGTCCTCCTTCCCTCTTCTTTCTCTCTCTCTCTTTCTCCAGGAATGGCCAACTTCCCTATTCAACTCCATGATGGTTCCTCAAATCTCACTCCTCTCCCAGCACCTGGGACCTTACAGACCTTTCCTGCCAGTGAGAAGCAGGTGGAAAATGGGACACCTCACAGCCACAGCCTAGAGCCTACATCCTTCCTCTGTTGCTAACATCCTGTTTGGTCTTGAAAATTCCCTGCTTTAGTTTCCCCATCTGCATAAGGACTTCCAAGACTCCTCCAACTCTGCCCTCTGCTATTTGTAACCAGGGCTCTGCTCACCACGACACCCCTCCTTCTCCCCACCCCTCCTCTTGCCATCTGACCAAACTGTTCTGCAGTCTTCCTCTTCTGTTCTTCCCCTGCCCTAAGTCCAGTTCTGGGCCTTCCTAAGGAAGGGAGGTTAAAGGATCCTCTAGAGAATTCATTGCCAATCACTAAGAGGTCCATCTCCAAGTGATTCTGAGCTAAAGATCCCTCTCTGGGTGTCCCTGTGCTGGGACAGAGAGCTTGAAAGCGGTCTTGGTTCTCTTCCATCCCTTGTGGTCAAGGACTCATTGTTTCATGAGTGATCCAAGAGAAAGTACATACTATCAAGGGTCAGCAGTACCTTCTGCCCAGAGAGTGAACCGATGATGGTGGAATCTCATGCATCCCAAGAAGGGAAGAAAACCCAGTGTTCATTTCATGAGGAGGGAACCAAGTGCAGTGGGAACCACAGGGCCTGGGGAACGGCCTGCAGCCTCCAGCACACTTGCTAAGAATAATTGTGAAGACTGTCTTCCCAGTTTATTTTATTAGCAGCCCTGTGAAGCTTTTCTAAGGCAAAGAGAAAGCACAGAAAATTGTCCTGTTAAAGAGCTGAGTATTCTTGTTGTAAAGCTAATGAGGGAAAAGGTAGGGAAGCAAGCACACCTGCATCTGAAGGAACAGAAGTGTGGCCTAAGGAAGGACTTCCCATCCCTAGAGAGGGAAAATAAGGCTGCTCTCTGAGGATATCTCAAAACCAAGGGACTGGGAAAGAAGGGTGGGAACCTATACTCTGGTTACAGGGGGAAGGAGAAGTAGAAGAGGAGTGTAGCTTTAAGCCCTGGCTCATGGGCATCTTGGTTTCATCTGAAATGGGAGAATGTTTCTGGGAGGGGACAAAGTGCCCAGAAGACATTCCAGCCATGCCAGGTGGGCCACCCAGAGTCCATTGGTTGCCCAACTCAGGGGTTTCTCTGACTCCTCCACTATCCCTATCTCCCTGGGAACCTGTTTTTCCAGGAGCTCCATTGGCCCCTGGAGAAATGGCCATCACTTCCCTCTTCTTCTTTCCCTTGTTCCACTTCTTTCTCCTCTACCTTCTTAGTCCCACTCTTCTCCTCCACCCTTCCACTTGACCTCACTCCATAGTCCACAGCCCATTCCCCTAAGAAGCCAGTGGACTCTTGAAAACTGAAGCAAGATTTTGCCCTCATACTTCTTCCAGCTAACTTCAGTCCTAATTGGAATAAGATGAATGCATGGAGACAGAGGATGGGAAGTGGATGGGAAAGTTGATGAATGGGTAAATGGCAAATGTGTTCTTGGGTGGCTGGGTAGGCAGAAAGAGAGATGGATTAAGTAAGGAAGATTGAAGAGATGATGGGTGAGGGGTAGGAAGGCAGGCAGGTGGGGAATGGATCCATGAGAGGCTTGATTGGGTGGGTAGATAAGTGAAGGAATGGCTAGCTGGCTATATAGGTGGGTTGGTGGATGAATGGAAAGATATATAGATGAGTGAGTGGATGGGTTGAGGGTGGGAAGATGAATAGATGACAGATGAATGCATGGACAGCAGATGACTTGGTAACGAATGTCTAATGGGTGGGTAAATGGATGGACAATTAAAATTGCTGACTTATCCCAAAGCATCAGATGATCTAAAATCAGGAACAGAGAAATCTCTGCAAATCCCCTAAAACCACTGCATACATTCTAAAACAACAAAGAGATTAAGTTGACTGGGCCACAACTGTGTTTGTCCCTGCCCCTAATCAAGGTTATGGATAATAAGGGATCCCTGCTAGCCCCAATGAACCCCTTTTTCTCTTCCCTGCAGGTGGGCTGTAAGGCAGCCGTAGTCTTTTTCCAGTACTGTGTCATGGCCAACTTCTTCTGGCTGCTGGTGGAGGGCCTCTACCTGCACACCCTGCTTGCTGTCTCCTTCTTCTCCGAGCGGAAGTACTTCTGGGGGTACATACTCATCGGCTGGGGTATGGTACCAGGGAGGGCTCAGACTGGGGACAGAGGGAACAAGGCTTGAGAAGTTCCCTGGGGGAGGGTGCCAGCCCAGCCCACAATCTTAGTTCCTGCCTATAAGGATCTTGACCGAGGGCAATAAAAGTTCCTGGAATACTCGGACAGGAGCCCTCAGGATGCAGATGCAACTAGGGTCACTCTGAGGGACAGATCCTGTAAACATTCTTCCATTTCCCCTTTAGTTACTGTCACATGCAGGGCCACTGCTAATCTGTAAGATGCCTGTCCAAATTGGAAAAAGACTGTCCCTCAGAGTGGACACAGTCCCGCAAGCACACAACCCATTGCGCAATGAAAAACCCTTGCAACCACAGAAAACAGCCCTGAAAACCCACCCTTTTCTCTCTCCCTCTTCTCTCTGTTCTTTCCCCTAAATCTCTCCCTTATTTCTTCTACCCTTGCTTCCTGTGCTCTCTCCTCTTTTTCTCTCTCCTTTGACCTTAACAGGGGTACCCAGCACATTCACCATGGTGTGGACCATCATCAGGATCCAGTTTGAGGATTATGGGTGAGCTGTCATCCTGCCCCCACCTCTCAGCTTCTATCACTTGGGTGAGATCCCCTGGGTGGGATGGCAGGTAGACATGTCCCCCAGAGAGGAGGTTGGAGAGATATTTGGGGAGGAACAGACTCTGGGCCCATTGTCTTTAAAGGTTTGGAAGCAGAGCCAGGGACAGTGGGGGTGACTACTGAATCTCTCTGACAGAGGACAATCTCTTTTTCCCCAATATACTCTGCTCAGGTGCTGGGACACCATCAACTCCTCATTATGGTGGATCATAAAGGCCCCCATCCTCATCTCCATCTTGGTAAGGCTTCCTTTCCACCCTATGGAAGTGGGGAAACTCAGACCCAGAATGAGTGGGCAACTCACCTCAGGTCTCACAGGAAATTAGTGTCTGGGTCAGAACTGAACTGTAAGCTTCCCACTGATATGGGGTCATCCCTATCTCCATGCCAGCAGGTCTTGCTCCAGAGTAAATGGGTTGGGAGGCACAGTCATTAGAGATGTGAAGTAGAGGTCCTAGATGACCTCCCCAAAGGGGGAAGAGCTGGTGAGAGGTAATATGGAGGAGAGCATAACCCCAGGAAGGAAGACGGGCCATCAGCCTGGAGGACTAAACATCCCTGCTCTGAGTGACCAACCTCCGGGTCCCGACCCACCAGGTGAACTTCATCCTGTTTATTTGCATCATCCGAATCCTGGTTCAGAAACTGCGGCCCCCCGACATCGGGAAGAATGACAGCAGTCCATACTCGTGAGTGGGGGCCCAGTGCCCTTGTCCCCCAACTCCTCCAACCCCAGCTCTCACCATCACCTCACATCCCCTTGAAGAACCCCTATCCCGAACCTCCAGAGTCACTGAAAAAGCTCACCTCCATCCCATGGCCTGGCTCAGCCTACCAGTGTCCCCTGCCCCTGCCCAACTCACCAGGTTGCCCTCAGAATCCCTTGTGTGCTTCTTCTCCACTCGCTTAACCTGGCATCTTTCCCAAGTACACATCCACTGCCAAACCACAGAGCTCGAGGGGACAGAGATAGCCTGAGTCTTGTTCAACCTGTGCATCCAGTCCCTGGCATGTGCGAGGTACAGAACAGGGATGCAATAAATGCATAGCAGATGAATGCCCTGGGAGACCCCCTAGTCTACCAATGTGACAACCATGTTCAGACTCAGTATTCTCCAATAACAAGGACATCTGCAGTTTACGTGCCAGGCATGTGTTAAGGGATCTCCATGCACCATCTCATCATATTCACACAGTCCCCTGCAAAATTGTCCCCATTTTATAGAGAAGACATTGACATACACTTCTCTAGGGTTTGGGAGCACATGATCATGGGCAAGCTGTCCATGGGATAGTGAATATGTTCCTTGCTTGGAAAGGCATGAGGGCTGTTCCCTGTGCTTGGGAGGACCACAGTCAGAGGCAGGTTTTTATTGGAGCAACAGGATTTAAAGGCAGAAATAAAGAAACATGAAAATATGAAAGGGCTTTGGGAAGGTGAATAGGTTCTGCATGCCCAGAAATGGGAACAGGAGATTGAGCATCAGTGCTGTGCAGACCAGACGAAACTGGCAGTCCCACAGGGGACTTCCGGTCCTGGGATCCTAGAATGTTCTTGGCCCGGCTTTTCTTTGGGAATTGTGTGCTGTGGCTCCAGATTTCCAGCTATAATGTCACGAGCTGCTGGATTTAGGATTCTATTCTGGAATCGTGTGATTCTCTCTGATGAGACTAAGACTCACGTCCCTGGTGTGACCGCGTCCTCTCCTGCCCGCCTGCCAGGCGTGTAGGTGGAGTGTCCCCTCCTGTTGGAGAGGGAAGGCCCAGCAAGGGTCTGCAATCTGCTGAGGAGAAGCACATCCGGTTGTGCCTATCCTCTCCTCTGCCAGTGGAGCCTCATTTCCCCCAACATAAAAATGGGCTTAGATTTGAGGGAAAGAATCCAAGCTGGTCCTGGCCAGGTCCGTGTGGGTGAGATAGATGGGAAGGGAACAGCTGTCAGCAGAGAGAGGGGTGGCGGGAGCTGGAGATGGCGCTCCCTGAGGAGGGGCTGTCAGCTCCCACTCTCCACCTCCCCATAAGCCTTCAATTTAAAGAAAGCCTCCATCTGTCAGCCTCAGTGAGGGATAGGTTTGCGGCCAAGGAAGGGTGGGCAGTGCTCAGGATCCTGGCATGGCTGGGAGCCAGGCCCAGGAAGGAGTGGGAGGGGCAAGGCCAGCTCCTTTACCCCAAGGTTGCTGGGGGACCTCAGGCCCAAGCTAGGCTCCCCTGGACTGACTACTGGGGCAGGAAAAATAGGGGCAGAGACATCCCCCACCAACCTCTTCCCAGACTGCCCCCATTCAAGGAACCATGGGCTTGCCCTGCCTGGACCTGTTATAAGATCAGCTGGTACAGAATGAGCCCTGTGCCATGGAAGAGAGGACAGCATTTAGAGTGAATGCTGACCCCGCTGAGCACTGGCTGGTGAAGAAGGAGTTGGTCCTTGGTATCATGCTGGAAGAATGCAGCGGATGTGTGCATTGGTGTGGAGAGGTGGGGGAGTGGGGGAGAGGGGTGCAATCTCAGGGGTGGTGGCAAGTCCTGGAGAGGTGGACACGGCAGAAAACCAAAGACAGAGAGCTGTACTGATTGACCCTAGTAACCAGGCTTAAATGGGCACTCTCACCATCCTCCCATAGGCCTTGGGCCTATGGCACTCTAGCTGGAAAGACTTTCTTCCTCTTTCCCAGTAAGGAAGTGGTTTCTCATGGATGCACTGTATTTTATAGCACCCAAAGCACTTCTGAGTTTACAGTGGGCCCCAACTCTGTAACTTGACTTTGTTGAGCATACATTTACCTAATTGTACAGATTGGGGAAACTGAGACCAGGACAGGGAGAACCAGGATCTCTTGTTGTGGAAGAACATCTCCCTAATAGCTGAAATCCCACTATTACACATCATCCACACTGGGCTCTCCTTTATACTCTCTCATTTGTAAGAGTGAGAACTGAGGGAGTTTCTTTCTCTCTCGTGCTTCTCTCCATGCTAGGAGGCCAAGGGCATGCGGATAGTGGTGGTGCGGATCTAGGACAGGAACAGATGTGGGTACGACATATAGGGGAGCCAGCAGTCCCTCCGCACTTTGTTTGCATATGTCATGCCTCAACAACCCCACACCAAGCCGAGGGTGTCCACATGAGTAGACACACATACCCACAGCTGGCCCTCCCTGTCCCCAGGAGGTTGGCCAAGTCCACGCTCCTGCTGATCCCCCTGTTTGGAGTGCACTACATCATGTTCGCCTTCTTCCCAGACAACTTTAAGGCTGAAGTGAAAATGGTCTTTGAGCTCGTCGTGGGGTCTTTCCAGGTATGAACTATTGACTTCAGGACGCATTCTTCTCTGTACTTTAAGGGATTTCAACCTGGGCCCTTGGGCTGTTCCCACTGGACTCCAGTCTTCTCAATGTAATAAGTGTTGGTTGAGTAACTACTTTGTTGCTTTGTCCTTTTCTTAACCAGAGAAACAGGGAGGCTGTGTGAGGCCAAGGGTCGGGCAGGGCTGGGAGTTCCTGGTATCTGTCCACCTCACTTCTGCTGTCCCCTTCCTCCCCAGGGTTTTGTGGTGGCCATCCTCTACTGCTTTCTCAATGGTGAGGTAAGTCCTTCCTAGACCCTGAGAGCCAGGGAGTAGAGCTCCCAAGCCCAGGGTCCATTAATGCTGATGGGCTATGTGCGGAGCAAGGACAGGTTAAACCTCACTATCTCAAGTGTGCTCACTCCTCAGACTAGTAGCAACTGTTCAACCTAGAACCTCATTAAAAATGCAGATCTCTGAGACCACCCCAGACCTGCTGACCTAAAATCTGCATTTTAACCCTTCCCCCTGGGTGTGGGGCTGACTGCTGTGCTCAGCAGAGCTGGAGAGGCATCTAGTTTGGTGGCTTTGTGCAAAGTGAGTGGCGCAGGGGAGCCCTGGCTACAAGCACCAACATCCTCATGGATGAGCTCCAGTGAGTTGGAGTGTCCGGATGGGAAGAACCGGGGTACAGCCACCCCCAGGCAGCATCCCTTTTCCTCCCTAGTCTGCCTTCTGTGATCTTCTTTGCCTCCCAACTCCCCCCACGCCAAGGTCCTGATTTGATCCTGTCCCCAACACGCTCCCAACTCTGCACAGCCCGAGAAACAGCATCTGGGTGTCTCAATTTAGATTTTCAAAGAGGATATGACTGGCTGGCTCAGCACCCTAAATACAGAGTAGCAGAATTGGCCTTGGAGAAAGCTCCAAAGCCGCAGGCCTGACCACCCTCCCCTCTCCTAGGTGCAGGCTGAGCTGCGGCGGAAGTGGCGGCGCTGGCACCTGCAGGGCGTTCTCGGCTGGAACCCCAAACACCAGCACCCGTGGGGAGGCAGCAGCGGCGCCACGTGCAGCACGCAGGTCTCTATGCTGACCCGCGTCAGCCCCAGCGCGCGCCGCTCCTCCAGCTTCCAGGCCGAAGTCTCCCTGGTCTGATCACCCCGGGCCCAGAAACCCAAGACGGCCACTTCCGCTCCTTCGTACCCACCCTGGCCGGCACCCGGGACAAGAGGCCTGCCCGAACGTGGGCAGCCACAGACTGGGGCTGGAAGGCTGCCCTGGCCCTCTGTCCAGACACTCCAGGAGAACCTGTACACCTTTGCGCGCACTTCTATGCGAGCTGGAGAGCTGGGAGCTACTCCCCTGGAGGATGCGGGTGGAACCATCTTCAGACTCCTCCTCCGAAGGGTTCCCTGCCAATCAAGGGCAAGAAATCTACATACTCTCCTCCCAATTGCGGCCCCGTAGTCTTTTCTGACTAATCGGAGGAAAGCAACTGCCCATCCTCGAAGTTTTTGTTATCTGAGGGCAAAGAGGTACTGCCCCTGAAGATCACCCACCGCCACAACCCTTACGGTGCCTCAATTCCACCACTGCAGTCAAGTTTCTTTAAGTTAAGCATTGCCATTCAGGCATCTCCCTGAAGATGCAGTCCCCCCACACACCCCCGTGTCCTCTTTCCTGCCAGCTCCTCCAGGTGAGTGAGTTTCTCTACCTCCGGCAGAAGATTGTGGTTTGGAGTTTGGGTTTGGGGTACACAGAGATCTTTGTAATCCCCACCCAAGTGGAGGGGCAATGCAACCCAAGGACTCTGAGGAACCTTGGGTTCTTGGAAAGTAAGGAGACTGCACCAGCGAATGCTGGGACCTCACACCAAGCCCACCTGCTCTCCAAGCGTCCGTGGCTTCATCTATCAAGTAGGATCAGTCACACCAGCCTTACGCACAACCAAAGCATTCAAGATCTTCCCTCTTTTGGCTGCTCACCTATGTGCCAACTATTGTAACTAGGCTCAGAGATGTGCACTCATGGGCCCCTTAATCCTCACATCAACCCAGCAAGGCAGGAATTACTCTCCCAATTTCACAGATCCAAGACCAAGTCTGAGAGAGAGCAGGTATCTCACCCTGTCTTACAGACAGGAATTGAACTCAGATCTGGCTGATGGGGAAGTGAAAACGCAGACTCTTCCTTTATGATCTTTGTTTATGTATTGTAACCAGCTAAATCCTCTTGGTTTTTTGTATCACCACTGATATTGTTATTGCCATTACTCTTGATCCCCATCACTACCCCACCCTCCGTGGACTGTGGCTGAATCCTCCAGCCCATGTGTCTCTACACAAGAGTCTGGTGGTCAGAGTATACTATGTCTGTCATTTACCCTTGTGGTCAAGCAGCTTCGTATCCAAGCCTGTGCCAGAAGATCCTCTCAGAACTACAACAGGCTCATGCAACAATAAATGTTGACTTGGATTGTCTTGGTTCCCCTGGTAGTTGTTCCCATGTGGCCTAGCTTCTTGTTTGCAGCATCTCCCCCTACTCCTAAGAGGGGTGGTCCAAAACATCACTGAAGCCAGTTGCCTCCATCCCTCTGGCTTTGGACAGGAATCCCACATTTCTGTGTGAGGAGCACACATATTGAGGGACTTCAAATGTGTCTCTTTTTCTGAGTGTGATAAAGTTAGAGCAGGTCAACATTGTGACCCTCACCCCCTAAATCCAGCCTAGGGGAGACCATTCTAATATTGGATCAATACAATACAGCTGACAGAGCTGCCCATGGTCCTAGAAATGACTGAATTTCACTGGCCACAGTCATTCCTAAAAACAAGGAGCAAACATGGAATACAATGACCATATAACCATTACCTAGGGTTCAGCCAAGAGGAGCAGACAGAGGACAGGATAAATGTCACCAACATGAGACAGGGAGCAGAGACAGTATGACTAACAGAAAGGCTTAGACCCAGAGACAGTATGACATCCATCAGCAACAGATATCTCCAGAGCTGTTGCCCAAGCTGGCCTCTTTGGGTTCCACCTCTGCAAACTTGCAAAGAGGTTGTCTTGCTGGAAGAGCCAGTGTCAGATGCCAAGCTGGTAAAAAAGAGGTCAGAAAGAACTGGCAAAGGCTCAGATCTTCCTGCAAACTTCCTTTAAAGCCTGTCCTATTCAGTTCCATCCCAAGGTGCATCCTCCCAAATGACAGATAAAGAACCCTATGGACTGCTTGAGTTGTGTGAAGGCCAGGAGGAGTCCCATGCAGAGCTGGACCTGGCCCGTTTACCACAGTGCCTGAAATCCTCTCATGGCTTCAGGGCGACCCAGGGAGGCCTAGGGAAGGGAGCAGTTATTATCCAAGATAGTAGAGAGTGAACTAAGAAGAGAGACTCAAGTTGTGGACAACAAAAGTGAGGAGTAAGATGGGGTCTTGCTCAGAGAGGTGACAGGAGGGGAGAAGCCCAGTGATGGTCGTTCAGGCTGGGGAGAAGCTGAAACAGCCTCAGGCGAGAGGCCTAGAAAACACAGACAGGCATCCCAGGCTGAGAACAGCCTTGAAGTGTGTATGGGAGCAGGGGGTATGAGCAGAACTTCTCCCTGTCCCCTTGCCCTCCCCTAATTCCCAAGTCCCTCTCCTGCTTGGTCAGGCAACTGTCAAGCCAGGCCATCTCATCTCTATTGCCACCTGGTGGGTGCTTCAAGGACTTCACCAAGGCTGGCCTTAGGGCTCAGTGTTCCCATGCATGTCCCTCTTCAGGAGACCAAGTGACCCAGAAGGCAGGCCTCTCCCTTGAGCTCCATTCAGAGTGAGATACAAAAAGGAGGAAGTGGTAAATCCCCAGGACTGGTCCTCAGGTTCAGTCTGGGATTAAGGAGATGCAGGGCCTGGCCCTCAGACCAAGCCCCTAACCTCTACCATACATGAACCCTGCCTCCATCCCAGCTATAACCCCAGATAAGAGCCCCAGCCTCTGGTTGGCCACAGACTAGACTGGTTCCTGACTGAGCCCTGACCCCAGACCCTGAAGGCAAAGTCCAGTTAGCTCAGGTCAGTCAAGATGCCCCCACCATCTCAGCCCAGAGAGCCACCATCCCCTTTGCAGGAGAAGCCACCATGTGGGCAGTTCTCACCACTCCAGGGAACAGGCTGCCCAATGAGGGTGGCTGGTCTGCCAGCAGAATTGATTGAGGACAGCTTCTCAGTTGAGGTAACACTGAGGTGGCCTCTAAGAACTAGGTTGGATCTCTGAATCCATATGCATCATGGGTGCCAGGGACACCTGAATCCAGGTGAGCAGGTGCCAGGAGCTCTTTCTAGCAGAACAAAGGGGGAGGGTTTATAAATGAGGTTGAGGAGATGACAGGGATTTGGGGTAGGCTGAAAAGGGCCCAAGGGTCAGACCGGGGAAAGGTTTCCAGTTCATCAGCCTGGTAAGGGAGGAAGAGGGTTGGGGAGATGATGACTTGCTTTGGGACATACTGAATATAATGTCTGTGGGGCATCTGGGAAGAAGCCTCAGGCTTTTGAAATCAGGACCTGAGGAGGTAGGACCCAACAGGTGGGGAGGAGACCTGGATGGCCCTGGTGGAGGAGCGGGTGCAGAGGGGTGTGTACCCCTAGGCATCCCATCCAGTGTACTGAGCAGGGGTGGGGTGAGGAGTCAGAATCAGCCCTGTCATTTCCACTGCTTGCCCAGGGCCTGCTTTAATGAGCAATGACCCAGCCTCCCCCTTCTCCCCCCATGTGGGAACAGGAACTGCCCTTATCTCTCCTGGGGGAGGGGGACCGGAGCCACAGCTGGCAGTCATTAAACACCCTGCTCAAGTCAGGGATGGTTGAGATATTAATAGCCAGGAGTCAATGGCCCTGGAGACATAGCCTCTCAGGAAGAGGGACAGTAACTTCAACAGGCCATGGGGACTAAGAGGACAGGGCAGGAGGCCATCTTGGCAATGCCCCAGCCTCCATGCATACCAGATGAAGTCCAGAGAAGGGAAGGGATTTGCTTGGGATCACCAGTAAAGGTATTGGTAGAGCCTAACCTTGAACCCAATTCTCCACATCCCAGAGACCTAACTCTTCTATTGTGTGAATTGAGACGGGGGAGATCCTTGGGCATGCCCTGTGTGTAAACACAAGAAGAGCAGATCTAGTTAGCAATACTAATTCTGTCTGTATTTAAAATCTTGTTATTTTGTTCACCATGTATTTTTGCATTAATTTTGATTTTTTAAAATATTGCATTAAAACATTATTTACCTTGATTACCGAATTATTGTTGTTATTGTCATTGTTGTTGTTTTATCACCCTCTTAAATTCTGCACCTGCGGCAAGTACCTCACTTGTCTAATCCTAGTCCCAGTTCTGTTCCCACGGGTCCCAGCATCCCTGAGTTGCAAGAGGTCAGCATGGAAGAAACTTTGAAGAGCTCTGGACCTGCTTCTAGTAGCTCAGAGGGAAAGGATTCTACCAGGGTGATGACAACGAGAAGGAGGCAGTTCCAAGGCTAATTCAGCAGCTCAATAATGTTGTCATAGACCTGGTGTTTTCTCTTTTTCCACTCTACCACCCTCAGTGTGTTGGCTTTCCTCCTCAGTTGTATTCCCTCGTGAATGCAAAATGGCTGTCACTGCCCCAAGCGTTATGTTCTCATAGAACCCCATCCACCACAAGCAGAGCAATTTCTCCTTTTATCAGGGAAGATAACCTATCCAGGACCCACCTTCTGCATACTCTCCTACACCCAGATTAGGAATATACCTAAACCCCAGCTGTAAGAGGCAGCAGGCTTCTATAAGGGAAGCTGGGGCAATGGCTGTTGAATAGGAAACAGAGTTTGGCTCTCAATTTCTTTTTGGATACCTCTGGATAAGTGTGTGATCTTTGGATTCCCTCCACCTAATTCTACTGCAGAAGTATGTGATAGAGGTGAGGGAGCCAAAATGATCATGATTCCATGTGGGGAAACAGAAAAGTCTAGGGCTTTGGCGCAGAGACATGCAATGCAGGAAATTTGATATAGGAAGACTTGCAGGAATGGAGTTAGGGCACACTTCCATACTCAAGGTCACACTCCACAGCTGCCACCTTGCAGAAAATAATTGCCAATGTCCCAATTGTACATCCATTAAACTAAAGACAAAAAAAAGTACAGAATGTAGTGTCCTACTGGGAAAAAAATAAACAAAAAAAAAAAAAAAAAAAAAAAACACCTCATGTCTGCCAGTTCTACCCAGTAGCCACCATCCTGCAGAAAGAACTGCCTCCACCTCTCTGTGCTTACTCTCTTGGCTACATTTCTCCCTCTGGCAGAGCCTAAACTGCGCAATCCAGAAAATATAATCTCAAGGCTGTCAGCCCATGCAATACGGGGAACATGGAAAGGACTAAAGAAGAGTTTGAGTGACAATAGATAATGTCTAGCTCAGGGGTTCAAATGGTATTGCAGCTTGAGTTCCCAGAACACAGGGTCTATAACCAGGAAACAGAGAAGAGTGAAACAGGGAAGTGAAAAAAGCCATTTTAAAGGAAAATTATTGAACTGGTCACTGCTTGGACAATGGGGACTCGTTGCCACTGGGACCCTCTGAGGACCTAGAAGAACATGCATCATAATTGTCCTACTGAGGGATAGAAAAGGAGAGCATTAATCCCTGGATCTCACGGCCCCCTCATACTTCCAGGCTAGGTATGTGTGAGTATCCAGGCTCCTGTAAGTATCCCACATCATGGTGTCTGTTATAGTTTGGATGTGAGGTGTCCACCAGAATCTCACGTGTGAGATAATGCAAGAAGGTTCAGAGGAGAAATGATTGGATCATGAGAGTCTTAACCCAATCAGTGATCTAATCCTGGATAGGGATTAACTAAGCAGTAACTGAAGTGGTAGGGTGTGGCTGGAGGAGGTGGGAATTTAGGGCGTGGCTTTGGGTATATATTTGTATCTGGCTATTGGAGTCTCTCTGCTTCTTGATCACCATAATGTGAGCTGCTTCCTTCTGCCACCCTCTCCCGCCATGATGTTCAGCCTCACCTCAAACCCTGAGGTATGAAGCCAGCTTTCTATGGACTAAGATCTCTGAAACTGTGAGCCCTCAAATAAACTTTTCCTCCTCCATACTTGTTCTGGTCAGATCTTTAAGTCACAGCAGGGAAATAGCTGACTAAAACAGGATCAGAGCAACTCTGGGCAGACAGTGCTGGCTACGAGGTACAGTTGAGGTGGGGGGCTGTCAGGTTACCCAGGAGAAAACCAGCAAAGGTAAGACAAGAGGATAAGAGGTGGAGGGTCCAATATAGGTGGCCTCCTAGGACAGAGAAGAGGAGCCTCCCACAAAGTTCCTTGCACACGAGGGTCTTCACGGACACTCACTGGCCCTGCTACTGAAGCTGATGGCTGATATTCATAGTTTGTTCTCTAGGCAGGGTTTACCTGAGGTGACTCAGCCCCACTGTGGCTCACTCTGGCTGCTCAGGTCCCTCTGATCTCAGCCATGCCTCAACCAAGTCCTGGGTGTGAGCTACCCTCACCAGGATCTCTATGGCAGATTCACCCCACCATTCACCATGGCAGTGCCATGATAGGCCCACCAATTCCAATTTCCTCATGTCCTGTGGCATGCAGGAGCTTCTGGATCCCTTCTAGGCCTCTGGGAGCTGAGGGTGGCTTCGGGTTGCTCACACAGACTGTCCTGCTATTAAATCTATAGCTTTACCATTTTTATCCCAAAGGTGGAGCACAGGCTGCCTGGTGGTCTGTCTTCCAAATTCAGAGCGGGACACACACCTTTTATTTTCAGCATTCATTTTTTTCCCCTCAAGATGTTGTCCCAGATAATGAGACCAGGATACTGATGTCAGATTCTTGCCAGCTCCTTCCACTCTTACCAGCTCTTCTCCCCACCCCACCCTCATCTACCTTCTTCCTTTCCAGAGATGGCATTCCCTTCCCCTGCCTTTCCCTAGGTCATAATAGTGGAGTGACTTCAGAGGAAAACACTTTCAGAAGTGAAGGAATGAAATTTATGTCAAGCAATTGGGAGTAGGGGTGAGGCGTGTTTCTTGAGCCATCTATGGCAGCAGTGACCAGAGACCACAGACTCCATCTGGGCATGGGGACCAAGATGTTCCACTCCCCCCAACCCCTCGGCTCAGTGTCCTCCATGCCAAGTGACAGAGAACAGGCAGCTCTTGAAAAGACTAATATTTACTCTTCAAATGGGAGCTGGCACGGGCTGTTTCCTGTAGCCGGCATTTGGCTCACCCGTGGGATGGACACAACAGGAGGCACTCTGGGAGATAGGCAAACGTCCCCTCAGACAGCAGCATTTAGGACAAGACAATGTCTGCTAGATGAGGACAACATGTTCCAAGGTCCCGTTTCATCTCTGCTTGCACACCTCCATGGTAGAGAGCTCACTGCTTTCCCAGCCCTGTTGGACTGCTCTGTGAGAAAGTTCATTCTAATGTTAGCCCTGTGTTCCTTGCCTCTGGCCCTTGCTCTGATCCCTGGGGCCTCAGAAAATGCGCCTGGAACAACCCCTCTACCAGAGCTATGGTGGTCCTGGTCGCCTTCTCCCCTTCCATTTCCAGCCATCTTAGGCTTCTCTTCCGCAGGTCCACAGTCTGAGCTCCATGGTCAGGATAAGCTATTTCTAGGGTGGGAGGAAGGACTAGTCTTGGAGGCACCTCTGTCCCCTGCAGCTGTGTTCCTTGTCCTCATGAGAGCCTTTCAGTTGAGTGCCTCCTGTGGGAAAGAATCTTGGCCAGGAAACTACTGGTCAGGAGGCCTGAATCCAGGGAGAGAGAGTCCCTGGTGGCCAGACTGGCTCCCATTCACCCACTCTCCCTTCTGGAGTCCCCTCCTCTCCCTTTCCCCCATCTCTTACGGCTTCCGAACACCAGTTCTGATGAGTTCAGTCTCTGGCCTCTGTTTCAGTTCCTCCCCTTGCTCATGGGAGCAACCCTGGAAGCTAAAATACAGTAGCATGCAGGGCTTTGGAAGTCCCAAAGGCAAACCTTCTCAGACTTGTTATGTCACCTTCAGGGTTGGGTGCACCAGGGCAAATACAGGCCTGCCTCATTCTCCCAGGACTCTCAGACCTGACTGCTGACTCTCAAAATTTTTTTAAAACAGTATTATCCAGACACATAATTTCTATGATGCTGGCCTTATATACAACCATTTGAATGTTTTTGGTCTTTTTGCATACATTCTTACAAAATATTTTGTTTTGTGCATATGGTACTAATCATATAAAAGTTATTCACCCATCTCTAAGTTCTAAAGATCCATCCATATTATGGCATTCCATCTAAAGCCAGTGCTTCTGCCTGCTTCACAGTGCTCCATGGATAGCCAGCACTACCATGATGTTATGCAGGTTGCATTCCACCATCACAAATAAAACGTCCATGAACATTTATCTCCATACCTGCTCCCTGAAGGATCTGTGTAAGTGTTTTCCTGGGACATAAAACCAGGAGTGAAGTTTCCACATCATAAGGCATGTGCACACTTCATTTGGTAGGTAAGTCGTACCAGTCTGCCTGAGCTGCCATAATAAAATATCATAGTCAGTGTGGCTTAAATGACAGAAATTTATTTTCTCATGATTCTGGAGGCTGAAAGTCTGAGATCAAGGTGTCTGATGGCTGTTTTCTCCTTGTCCTTCACATGCTTTTTCCCAGTACCTGTGTCCTAATATCTTCCCAGTACCTGGGTCCTATTGGATTTGGACCCACCCATATGACCTTATCTTACCTTAATTACATCTTTGAAAAGCACATTCTGAGGTCTGGAGTTAGGATTTAAACATGAGTTTTGGGGAGACACAAAGCAGCATGGCTCTGCAGGTGACCTGTGACTGTCTCCTCACTGCCAGCAGCCCACAAGGTCCTCCATCTCCACATTCCCTCCAACACTTGGTGTCAAACTCACAAGTGTAAGATATCTTACTATGGGTTTAATGTGCTTTTCTCTGTATTTAAAATTATCTTGAATCTAATTATCTAATCTGGATCTAATTATCTTAAATATCTTTATATGGTTATTAGCTTTTCGAGTTTTCTCTTCTGCAAATGGTTCATATTTTTTTAATTGTTTTTTTTAGATGTTGACGAACCTTTATTTTATTATTTATATGTGGTGCTGAGAATCGAACCCAGTGCCTCACACATGCTAGGCAAGCACTCTACCACTGAGCCACAATCCCAGCTCCCGTGTTTTTTTAATTGGGACTTTTGTCTTTCTTGATGATTTACAAAAACTGCTTCTAAATAACCCTTATTGGTTTTAAGCATTGTAAATATCTTCTCCCATTGTTTGTCCATGAAATCTTACAAATAAGATTTATAAATTCTCATCAATCATTTTGCTTTAAGGGTTGTGCCTGTGATGTTTTTGTTTAAAAAGGGTATTTCTACTCCAGGCCACAAGGATATTTTTTCTGTTCTTCAATGAACTGTACAGATCTGGCCTTGCACATTTGACCCAGTGTCTTACAGCTGACTCAGCAGAGCTAGTCAGGGCCTCCCTGCCGGGTACACTCAGGTGGGCCCCTTCCTCTCTGAGCCTCTCTTCACACGCACTGCCCAAGGATGCTTGGCACCTCTGCCACTTGGGCCCTTTCAAGGGGTGGCGCCCACAAATAAAGAAGGCAACCCAACAGCCCGAACTTCTCACCCAGCCCTCCTAGCACAGAATGGACCTCTTGATGGGCCAAGATCCCCTTCTATTCTTTGAGAGTGCTGCTGGTCAGTAGGCAGTCCCTTGTTCCAGGTCAGGGGACAGTCCTCTTCTTCCCTATCTGAGCAACGTTTTGCTAACCACAAATCCCAGAATCTAATAATTTGATACTTATTTTGGAAGCTTTGCCTTTCTCCAAAAGATTTGGCTCAGGATAGATGGAATAAGCATACATAAAAGCTTGCAGTCCCAATATTTGGAGGATGGGCAGGAGAGGATGGCGCACTTGCCTCCTTTCTGGGAATTTTGTCAGCTGCTACAGGAACAGCCTCTGTAAAAGGGCACCATCTCTGGGCTGGGAACCATGATGAGACCAGCAGCTGCGCCTCCTGGTGGTCATTTTGTGACCAGGTTGGTTTCCGGGAGATGAAAACTTCATCGTCCTCAGTATAGACAGAAGCCCAGAACCCAAAGCAGGGGATATGCCTACCTATGGGCACACAGCAGATGGGGACAAAGCCTGCAAAAAAGGCAGGCCACCCAGCCCCCAGGACAGCCCTGTGTCTGCTGTCTCGGTTAGGAACTCCCTTGCACCTGTCCAGACGTCACTGGACAAGAAGACCTAAATGTCACTTCTCTCAATACTCCCTTCCTAGTATATCAGGCCCACCTCACACCACATAGGAAAAGAGACTTATATCTCAGAATTGTTCAAACAAGTACAAACACAAACACATTAATAAACACCTCAGCTTTATTCTCCCACTTCTGAAGCCACCTCATTTAATTTATATATACATAGTATATAAGCAGCTATACAACATTCTGTATGTACACTGACACAAGTTTAGTTTCACCACCATGTGAAAGTTTGTTAAAATGTACCCATCATGTACTCAAAATAGATCTTTGTGGTTACACGAAAACGGTAAAAAGCTTGTGTGACAAGGACAGCAAGCACTGGGAATGAGTATGTGGGGTAAATGGTTTTCCCCTGGCTAAATCAGCCTTAATTTTTTATGCTCTTAGTAGAAAAGTCCATTAAATAAAATCAAATCCTTGGGGTTAAGTCATATTAATAATTCATTAGCTAATACTTCCGAAGCAATCCCAGAATTATACAAATATAAGTGCTGGAGGTCATATGTACCACGCACAAGTTAGAGGAACAGAATGGGTTTGATAATTTTACCCTAAAATAAAAGGTGCTTGTGAGACACAGCTCTGCCATCAGTACACATGGGCAGATGTTTCCATATCCAGCCATTCCCAGATTTTAACAAGCCCCTTTCCACACGTTCCCTACTGATGAGGTTTCCCCAGCAACAGAAGTTTGCTGTTCCGAGACAAGAGAATCAGAGCTCTCTGCTCATCTGAGTTGGTGACAGACGCTGAGGTTTGGTCTAACCAACAGAATGGGCTTCCTTAGATCCTGGAGTAAACCCAATGCCAATGCTACAAGGAGCTCTGGGTCTAGGAAGCAGGAGGCAGGTCCAGGGGAGAAGCTACTACTTTTCTGGAATGAAAGAAAGAGGCCTTTTGCACTGCAGTCTCAATAAAAGACCTTTTGCAAAGGTCAGAAGACATGGGTGTACCAAGCTACCTGATACACACGGAGCCTGCAGGACCAGTTGACCTTGCAGACCTCCTCTTGCACATGAACAATGGATCACCCAGTATTACCTTCCACTACCACTGCTGATCTTCACAGCAGCATGCAGGGATTGCAGAACGATGTTTTCATCATTTCCTAGAAAAGAAAACTGAGGCCAGATGGGCAGGGACTTCCACTGTGGTGCAGGACTGATTGGAAAAGCCAAGCCAATCTCTAGACCACCTGATCAGTGCACAACTTCCAACACTTCCCTTGAGGGCACATCCACTCACTCTTCCTCTACCATTATTATTAGCACTCAGGGTCACAGGCAGAGCTCCCCAGACCTGGGCAGGATTCTGCCTGGGATTCTGGAATATGAGTAATGGATGAACAGGGTTTGCTGGGCACATCTGATTGCAGTAATCACTCCCATCCCAGGCCTCACTTGCCCTGCATTGTGCATATAGCAGATTCTCTGAGAGCCACTGTCCTGCATGTTAGTAGCAGTCAATTCCTAGTCAAGGAGCAGCAAATGGCACCCATGAAGGTGTAACATGCACCCACTGCATGCCAAGGGGTTGCTGCTATCTTCCAGCAGACAAGAGAGTCCTTGGTTCGGCTCTCCTGCCTCTTTCTCTGCTTCCCCTGTCCCAGTCAGCTATTTGTGACCTGCTGGCGGTCATCTTTGACTCTGAGCAGGGCTGAGTACCAAAGTGCTAATCCTCCCTGAGGCCTGATTTCCAGGCAGGTTAAGAGGGCTGGGCCTCAATGAAGTCTGTTCCTGCTCTGAAGTCCCTCTGCCTACCCTCGCAATCACAATTCAGTGGCTTTCCTATCCCTTCAGAGACTCCAATTTCTTCCTCTCTCCCCAAATCTGGAGTTAGCAGGCAGAGATGGAAGAAAGCAGGGAAGTTGGAGAATTAGGGCACCTAAGAAAGAACAGAGGAGTTCAGGGGTGAGGCCTACTGAAATGACTAACTGCTTTCATTTCAGCATTCCTCCAGAAACCCTTTCCCTCATCCCTTAAAGAATTTGAAAGTGTTGGGCTGTGTTCCCCAGTGCATGTCAACAGAGCTCACAAATAACAGGGGTGCACTCCCAAGAGGCAAAGCCAGGAGTCTATGGTCACACTGCTCACACTACAGGCAGTGGGGCCTCTAGTACTGAGAAGGAATGCCACCCCAAACAAGCCCCAGTTTCTCCACCCTGGAAAAGGCCAAGTAAAGTCCTCAGCTAACCATGGGAAGAGTAAGCCAGAATCTTCGGTTTCCTGCCTAAGAGCACTGAGCCACACTCCTGCCCTGACGAAGCAGAGGGACATAACACTCTCTGAAGCTCAAGCTCTCACAGCATCTGCTCCCAGAAGCCAACTTTAAGGTTTTGTTTTCAGCACTGCTTCCTCTGTCCCCAGATCTGGTCCCATGAGTTGGTTAGGCAGGTAGCATCAAACACTGGGACAATGAAGGTGCTAGAACAGCAGTGGGTCCCTGGTGGATTAAAGATAACTCCTGGGACATGAAACCAGCTTCCTGTCATCAGCTTCACATAAGGGGCTACCAACTTCTAAGTCTGAGCCAAGTCAACCCCAATCCTGGGATTTCCCTTGGAGGAAATCGGCAGACTTCTTTCCTATCATTAGCCTCTTCCTCCAGGAGGTTGAGGTGTCTTTTAGCTAGATTTCAGTTAAACAATGTTTTTGTGATCATTATTTATACTGTTCTTCTAGTACATCTTTTTCCTTCTGTTTACAAAAATAAATCTCAAACCCTGTCTAGACCTTACCTAATTAAGACCACATTCAACCAAGTGTACATAACATCTCCACTGGTGGGTGGACAGGGAGCTTCACCAGCAAGGGCTCACCTTCAGGGACTGCTTCTTTATTGCTTGCTAAATGTGAGTCACAGGTTCAGACCCCAAAACACGTGGGGTGCAGGCTACACAGCACCACCAACATCAAACTGGCTCAAAAACAATATATTTTAAAGCTCTTTCTTAAGATTTTTGTGTTTGTGTGTTTTAATGTAAAAGGATTCTTCTCTTAACTTTCCATTCTGTCTTATTGCTTCTTCAAAATTATCTTCCAGGAAAACTGAAAATTCATCTGCCAGGTATGCAGAAATTTTGAAGATGCAGTCAATGGAGAGACAACCTTGAAGTTTATGTCTGAGGATGCTGCCCATATACTTTTCATATCCAGATATTTTGTATTTGGTTAAAAATAGAAAATTCTATTATAAGAAAATAAAGTTTCTATGGCAACATTTTCCCAATCCAGTTCAGCATCATATAAACTTGTGTCTCTTAAAATGATACCAAGGTAGCTCTATAACAATACAATACCAATAATAACCAAATGCAACTGAATTCTCTAAAACTAAATTCCTGCTTTCCCACCAACTCAATCACTCTTACAATGGTTTGCTACTTTAAAAACTATTAAAATAGAATTTTAGCTTATCAAGTTACATAATTCAATCCAAAGTATTCCATGCAATTGTGGTCAATCTATTCAGATTCCAGACTTCTACCAAAACAACCAAAGAGCAAACTCCCCAAATGACCTCCTGGGCCATTTGAGCTTAACAAACCAGGCTGAAATTTCTGGAGACCTGAGGGATCTTATTCACAGCCATACTTAGGAAAATGATGTCCAATCAGTTTTTTGACAATGAAATAAACTTTCTAAGGAATGTATCAATTGTATTTTAATAAAGGTTTAAAAAGTTAACATCTATTTAATTTCTATTAATAAAAAATGAGGCTCTTGATCTAAGTGAGATCATCAGGAAAAGTGTAGAGGAGTAATTAATTTGGGGCCTTTGGGATGAGGCACATGGGATCACACAGTCATCACCATTAAAAGGACAGGTACTCAGCTGCTATTTCAAAGGCTGATGGCAGCAGCTTCTGCCAACTGGGCCTGGGAAGTGTCTGAATGCACATCATTTGCCTACTCTACTTTGTGGCCAATTGTCAGGCATCCAGAAATTCTCAGGTCTGCTCATGCTTATAAGCTTATGATTCAACAGTACTGATTAATCAATTAATTTGAAAAATTTTCTGATATACCCTGCAAATAAATATACAACATATCTGTACCTACAGTCCCACCACAAAAGGTTATCTATAAATTAAGATTTATAAATCAGATTTCTTAATTGTCTCAGCTTACTTTTGTCATCACCCTAAATTAAGTTCAATTTATATCCAAAATATATTTAAATATTTCAAAGGTATATCGAACCTAAGTCATCAAAATGTAAACAAAATTTACCTAGCTTATGTCCATGAACTATATGTTTAAGTTTTTAATTCACCCTGTACTGACCTTCTATAAAAACCATTTATGCTGATTTAGATTTTAGAGTAGTTCCTTGGAAACAACTGCCATTTACTAAAACTAATATTATTGAATCTAGTGGTTTATTGTATCATTACATTTAAAGACCAAAATGTTTCCATTCTGATCTTCCAATAATTCTCCTTCTGAGTGAACCTTCAGATTCTGCTGTCCTAAGCAAACATGCTCAACTGGCGGTTTCTGCAATGCCGCTCAGCACACAACCAAGACCAGGTGGGTATTCAGTGATCTCATGACTTTCCACTGCACCTGCTAGAAATCCCCAATCTCGGTTTTTCAGTCCAGTTTAGTTGAGAGGAACATCAAGCATGGAAACTTGAGGTGAAGTGGAGAAGCAGGAAGGGAAACACAGATTGACCCTCAAAAGGAAATCAAAGGATCCATCCATCACACGGTGTCCTCACACTCCACAGTCAGACTGCTTCTCCTGAAGCTGCCTTGTCAGTATCTGGTATGAAGACAGAAAAGCCACTCCTATGTGGAAAAGGATCTGCCAGAGGTTCCTCAACCCGTGGAGGTACACATTGCCCAGGCAAATAAAGAGCAGCATCAGCACCACCTTCATCGTCCTGGCTGGACTGTAGAACAGGTACAAATAACACTGAAATGAGACCACACAACACAACCAATCAGAGATAATCAAACAGCCACAAGGTGCAAGATTTGCCTTCTGCAGGTGCCACCAAGAACATTACTTCACACATATACACTAATTAAATTGTATTCACTATAATGAAGCGTGGACTTCCTGTTAGGATGAGCGTGAAACATATGATGTTGGAAAGAAGTTGGAGACATAAGAGACAGAAATGTCCAGGCTGTGGGCTGTAGGGGAGAGGGAGAGGGCTGTGGGGAGTGGGCAGATAGCCAGGGTCTCCCAGCAGGACTGACTGGTCTCCAAGGGAAGTTTTCCTTCAAGGAGCCATGACAGGCAAGCAAGCTGGTGGAAGTCATGATTTTACTATTTTGGTTCCTCCTGAGTCACAACTCGGTTCCCTTGGGCACGTTTTTTTAATCACATCTTCAAAAGCATCTCTGAGTCAGAAAAAGGTCTCCCAAGAGGGAGAGTAACGTATTTCGTAGGATGACCTCACAGAAAAGGGATTATTCTTGTTCTGCAAAAGCTGGAAGAAGTTTTTAATTCTTTTTAAGGAAATAAAAAGCATATTCTCAGAACATGAAACAATTCAACAAAGGCTTAAGTTACAGCAGGAGAGAAAGTCTCTCACTGAAGGAGATATCCAGATAGGAACACAGTTGAAGGAATGAAGGTGGAACTATAAGGTCCCTGAATCCCTGAAATGCCAGCTCTAAAAAACTGTTGCTGTCTATACCCAAGGTTTTAGAGACCAGTTTCCTAAAAAATGAGTGCATTTTTAACATAGGGTTGAAAACTTCTTTTTTGTAAAATCAGGCAATTCTTAAAAATAAACCATTCTAAGATACTTGTATATGTGCCCTGAGAACAGAAAATTTGGGGGCGGTAGCGTACTGGGGATTGAACTCAGGGGCACTCCCCAGCCCTTTTTTGTATTTTATTAGAGACAGGGTCTCACTGAGTTGCTTAGCGCCTTGCTGCTGCTGAGGCTGACTTTGAATTCGTGATTCTCCTGCCTCACTCTCCCGAGGAACTGGGATTACAGGCATGTGCCACCATGCCGGACCAGAAATTTTCATTGAAAAATATAACAAAAAAAAAAAAAAAAAAAAAAAAAAAAAAAAAACCAGAAGCTTAAAAATGCAATGAAAGTACTAAAATTTTAGCAAGAAAGGAGAATTCCAGTCAAGTTTTTGCTAGAATGAACTCTGCCTACAAGGAATGCAAAATCTCCTTCTCCTGCTACCCCTTTTAAGTACTCAGCTTATTTGAAAATAACTAAATAATAATCCAGGCCCTCTCATTAATGTTCTAATTTTTGTTTCATTTCCTAGGAATAGACTTGAGTCAGAAGGTATTACTATTTAAAAACCTACACATTTTTTTACCTAGTTATATTTAAAAACCACATCTTTGGGGTTATGGCTATGGCTCAGTGGTGGAGCACTTGCCTAGCATGTGTGAGACACTGGGTTCAATTCTCAACACCACACAAACATACACATACACACATACACATATACATAAAAGGTCTATCAGCAACTAAAAAATATTTTTTAAAAAACCACATCTTTATGTTTCTTGTACAGAAGGGTATTTCTGCACTTGAATTGTTGCAAGAATAAATACAGGGCAACATCCTGTCTCACCCTGCAACCTCATCCTTCCCTTCTAGAGAATCCTAGTTCCTATTCTGCTGTTTTCAGTGGCCCTGTGGCCTTGGACTAGTGGCTTCCCCTTTCTGGCCCAAAGTTACTCTAAAATGAAAGGATTAGGCAGGATGAGCCACAGGTCCTTCTACTTAGTAAGGTCCAGTATTCGAACCAAGACCTTGGTAGAATAAAAGCAGGTTCTAGAACTTGCTGATAGCTCCAGCAGAAGAACAAAAGAAGGTTATCAACATTTCACTTACCTGGAAAATACAGGCTACGAAAGGAATAAGAAAAGCCAGAATGTTTCCAATTTCCTCACGGGCAACCTAAAATAAGTACAAGAAACAGAAGGAAAGAATATTTAGATGAAACACTACAACCTGGAGCATTTTAACCCTCATTCAGTGTGGCACAGCTAACAGCACAAATGAGACCCAAGTGCCTATTTGTACATCAGATCAGGGGCTGGCATGCAACTATTTTCAATGAACTAGACAAACCATGTACCCTCCTGTCCCCACAGATCTAAGTCCTCAACCTGTAATGAGCCCACAATCACTCCACCTCTCAAAATCCTACTCATCTGTCAGTACCAAGATTTCTCTAATTCCTCCCAGCCCTAGCCACTGCCATATCCTCAGTGCTGTCATCACATTATGCTTTGTACCACAGGAGTCCTCAGGGACAAGGTCTTAACCATCTTGTTGGCATCTATTCTAGTTGTACAGACAGTTGGCAAGTATCTGGTTATGAATAATCATAAACAGTAAGAGTGGAAACCATACCAAATACTGATCAAAGATGAGACGTGTTATCAGGCAGATGCCACTCTGGTAACAAGCCAGTTACCACTCTCCACAAATCAACCAATCTCTGAGGTCCAGCATCCACTGCACTTTAGACTATGGCTTCCACATATGTAGGTACCAGCATTATGGCTCTATCTTTAAAACAATATCTATTTGCTTATACTAATAGTGACTCTATTCCTTTAAAAAGTATTTGAAATACTTCAAAATTCAAAAACCTATTTTAAAAAGTATTGAGCTGGGCATGGTGGTGCACACCTGTAATCCCAGCTACTTGGGAGGCTGAGGCAAGAGGATCACAAGTCTGAAGCCAGTCTGGGTAACTCAATTAGACCCTATTTCAAAATAAAGTAAAAATGGCTGGAGGTGTAACTCAGTAGTTGGGCACTTGCCTAGCATGCACAAGGCCCTGAGTTCAATCCCCAGTGCCAAAACAAACAGCAATGAAGCAGAAAATTGCTTTGAGATGAGCAGGCCAACAGAGAAAACTCTATTACTATCCTAGTGATTCAGGTCTTTACAAATCAGACTATGGGACAACCTTTTCCCAGGGCAAAAAGAGACTTAACCTTAAAGTCTGAGAATCAAATGTTTGCCATAGGTGATAGAGGCCCTGGAGAGACACCTGTATTCCCAAGGGAAGCAAGGTGGTCCAATGCCCTTGTAGCAAATTGTCTGTTTTACACCAATATACCAGCAGGCTGTTCTGGCTTCTTAGGACAACATATGCAAAAGAGCAACCTTCATGTTTGTTCAACTTACTACAAAAGTACAAAATTTTTCAATCTTTTTCATTTGAATTTAAAAAATGTTTAAACCTCAGTGCATAACTTTATAAATAAAATATACGTTAGTCTCTTCTTAAAAAAAAAAAAAAAGGTTACCTGTAAAGAATGTTCTGCAAGGTGAACACCACGAATGAGGTTCAGAGCAGCACACATGATGTTGAGGACAAGGGAGAGAATCCCCAGGGCCGTCACTGGCTCCATTCGGAAATTAGGAGCTTCACAATGAAAAGAAAAAAATAAGTGTCTACAGAAAATAACATCTATATGAAAGAAAGATAAGCAAAGTCATTAACTAGACCTCCACTAATGATAGGTTTATGGTGTTAAACACAAAATTACAAACATGCTAATTTTAAAAGCTGCAGAAGTTAGAGAAAAATAGGCAAGAAATGAAGGACAGAATGGACCTGGGAATCTGAGGTATCTTCCAGAAATAAGCCCTTTTCTAGGCAAGTGTAGGTTTTTAGGTGCTTAATTTCCTTTCCATTTAGAGCAATGGTTCTCAACCAGGGTGATTTGCTGCCCAGAGGATATCTGATAATGTCTGGAGACATTTTTGATTAGCATCCAGTGGGCAGAGACCAGGAATGCTTCTGAACACCCTATAATGCACAGGTGAGTCCCCAACAGTACAGAACGGAGAGCTGCAAATATATCAATAGATTATAAATTGAGAAAATACGATTTTTAAACAACTTCTGCTATAAGAGAAGACCATGGCTTTATTTGTAAATTGGGTGTCAAATTCTGACAGCATTTTTATTAGATGCTTCAACCCCCATCTTGTAAAATGTTCCACCCTTTTTATGATAAGGACAATGTTCAGGGTCATGTGTGCATCTAAAGAAACGGGTAACAAATGTTTTTAATTCTAAAATAATTAGAAAGAGGAGGGGAAAATTGATTATTTAGGCTCTAAGCTGTTTCTGGAATTATAATTAGAACAAATGCTCCATTCTCTTGTTAAAGATAACCCTTGAAATGGATTCTGGTTCACACAACTAAATGGTGTCCCACCCATTCTCTTGCTATGCTTTTTTAAAAATCATCCTTTCTTGTCCTTACATTTCTCATGCTCATGTGCGCGTGTGCACGTGCACACACATGCACACACCCACACCCACACCCACACACACACTCTCACACCCCTGGCCACAACACAATTTATGCCTACTGTTAGTGTGTTAGAGTTTCCACTGAGTAATTCAAAGTTCCTGTTAGAACAGAACATGCTACCTGTTAAGATTCTAGCCTCAGGACAATAAGATGAGTCAAACCATAGTAAAAATGTCCTAGAAAGAAGGCAAGCTGACACTTTCTGGATTTGCTCCACTTATCTAAGTGTTTAAAAAACAAAACATATATTACAAAGTTATCCCTGTGTTCAGGGAAAAACTTGGGATTCAATTGCCCAGTCTTCTTTCTACAAAAGTTAAATGTTCTCCCAGTACAAATTAGAACAACTTATTGATTGGCATGAGAGCCAGTCTAGGAACCTACTGGTTGAAACAGATTAAACCAAAACACAATGTTAAACCCAAAACATGAACATTTTTATTACGCCACTTTTTAAATTCAAGCAATAAGTTTAGTATGAAACAGTTAAAAAACAAAATAATTAGACTGTTACAGTATAGACAGCCCTCTCTCTCAGGGGATTCCATTCTAATACCATTACAGAATTCTTAGACTGTAAATATCTGCCTTAAATATTAGTTTAACTTTATGTAACTATAAAACTAGGAATGCAAAAAATCATTCTTCATTATGTGCTAAGTAGCTAATGGTGTTAATTACAAAGTTACAGAATGCTGGGGCACTGTGATCAAGTCATTATCACTGCACCCTTCAGATGAGGACTCTGGAACCCACCCGGACAGAGGGAACTCTCCAGGTCTCATGGAGAGCCAGACAGCAACAGTGCTGAGAAGCGTGACTCTGACCCCTGTACAAACACTCATTTCCACAGCTCTCTCTCCAATAAGGTGCACAGGGGTTCTCAGTGGAAATTTGCAACATTTCACTAAGTGATGAGGCAAAGATATATATAAATCTATATGGTTCAATGAGTGGCTTCTAGCAAAAGAGAAAGAATTTCATTTACAAAATTTAAACTTGTAGGTTTCATCCTGATTGAGAAAACAACCTCCCAAGTCACTCTTTTCAACTCTTGAATTTCATCAAAATAGCATCCTCTCAAACCAACCCACTTTCAGAACAGCCAAGGTTTATATAATGACCATCTGGAAACAGAATCAGTCCATATTTTCCTAACATATTTTATATGTTCCCCTCTCAAACAAACTTTTCTAGTATATAAAAAAGCCTATTTAAAATACATAGCATTCATCTTCATCAGTTTCAGAGAAAAGCAGGTCACTTACCAGGCTCTGAGTGTATTGGTGTGTGACCATTCATCATGCCATTTGCCACATCTGTGTCCTCCAAAGTAAGAACCACTGGAGGCTGGAACTCAAGCTCCTCCTGAATTTTCTCCAAGTTGCTCTTCATCTGAGAGGAACTTACAAAGTTAAAATGCCACTTCATTTTCTGAATGACACTATCTGCAAAAAGAGAACAACCCAAGTTGAGCATTCTCATCAGAATGGATGTTTTATAACCTTTGCACATATGACAATGTATGTAAAGTGAAGTTCACATTTCTCAGCAAGCTAATAAATCGGCCAGATTCTGAAGAATCAAGTTATACATCAAGATCAAATGATCTGTGTACGATGAATCAAAATAAAAAAAGATCAAATGATTGCTATGTAACAACATTAGTCTGATTAATCTCTTCAAAGTAGAATGATTAAAAAAAGGTGATTACAGGAAGGCAATAATGCATCACAGGACCACAGTGACAAGGCAGTCAAGTGGAAAGGGGCTGGAATCTTGGCCCCTTATTGACAATACAATCCTAGGTGATTCACACAACATTTCTACACTTGAAAATGGGGACAGTTATTCCTGACTTGAGCATCTCAAGAAAAGCCTGTTTGAAAGTATAAATGAATATGACTATGTTGTGCAAACTAGGATTACATACTTGAAAGCAATCAGTTTTAATTCTTTTATGTTCATCTATTACCGAGTCTTAACAAGCTTTTGAAGTGAAACTTGCTATGTATTGGCAAAGTAAAATCATGTATGATTCTAATATCAATGTGCTTGGACACATTCCACTCCCACTCAATAGTTAGCAAATGTGGTGCCAGTGAAGGGTCTCCTGTCAGATCACTCTGCTTTGGAAGAAGGGCACATGCAGAGATGAGGGAAGGGAAAAACCCAGTTTCACTGCACTCCAAATCAATTGAGAGCCAAAGTCTTGCTGCAGCTGTGGTCTGCTCTGGGATAGTATGTCCTTTTCAAAGGAAAAAGTGGGGCTGAAAGCCTCAAAAGAGAGCAAGAGCCAGAGTTCTCTATCACAGGTCCACCAGAGTGGGTCCTGCCTACTAGGAAGCTCCCTAGCTCCTTCAAATGAGACCAAAAGAGGGCGCTGGTTCCATTTCTAATAAGCCAGCCAGTAGGCCATAGGAGGGAATGTGAGGGCTATGGCAGCAGCAACTAGAAAGCCCAAGTGCAACATTTCCAGGTGTTGTCCCACACCTGACCACGTGTACCAAATGCTGCCAACTCCTTATTCAAGAGCATCACAGAGGCCCAGAATGTCCCCCAACCCCAAGAGCTCAAAATGAGCCACACGGACAATAACCAAGTACCCTCTGTGATTATCATGCTGTAGTCCAAAGCTCCTGAGCCTCTACAGGGCCTTTCTGACAGAACCTAAAAAAGAAGTACCCTTTCCAGAAAAGGGCTTCTCAAAGTTCAGAGTGAAGGACCATATTTTTCTTACTTCAAAATGTTATAATCTGATACTTCTTGAAAAAATATCATTTTTTAAAATCATAGGAATGTCCATACAGTAAGTTTCTGAACACTTTTTCTCATTTTCTGGGCTTACCTCATGAAAGAAGAACACTCTTTGAGTAGTACTGCCCCAGAGCAAAGGTCAGCAAAACTTTCTTAAAGCACTCAATATATTTTAGGCTGCAGGGCTCTTTGATCTCTGTCATGACAACTCAATTCTGCTCTCTGGGGCAAAAGCAGCTCAACTCATAAAAGAATGAGCATGACTATGTCCCACTTTACTTGCAAAAATAGGCAATTGGCTTATGGGCCACAGTTGGCTGATCCCAGCTTCAGAAGCCTGTGGTGAATAACCTACACAGGTGTCACCCTTCCGCCACTTCCCCTAGGCTCTGGAGACATGAAAAGCCAGAGTATTAATCCTCAAGGCTTTCCCCGCCATTTTAATAGCTGTGAAATCTCATGGTGTGAGGCTCTTCTTCAGTGTCAGGTGCTTGTGCCTCTCATGACTTTTCTCAATGATCAAAGCTAAACCTCAACTCTAAGTTCCACACATCCAATGCCATAGGAGAGAACAGTACACAGGAAAGAGGGTTACAAACCAAACTCGAGAAAAGCATAGGGCCTGGAAGCGAGGCCAATGCAAGTGGTGTCATATGAAGTTGTGAATTCCCACCACAGGGTCTCCAGGAAGCAGAAGGCCATGGCTGCTGGACACTGGCGGGAGCAGATAGCCATGCAGGCCACATCCCCAGAAGAAGAAAAACTGAAACAAAAGAGCAACAGCTGCATTACCAGAAAACAGACTCATGTGTTCCCACCCCACACCCAGATACAACCTCATCTCGCCTCTGCACCTTCTTGGCTCCAACATTCTTGTAGCTGTCTGTGGCATATATATTACCTCTTCAGCTAGTTCAGTTTCTAAGACTGTTTTTCTTAAGACTTCCTTTAAAATGTCTAACAGTATTAGTCACCAACAGTGTGAGATCACTTACTTATGTATGCATGAGGGATGCACTTTCTATTACAGAGAATTAGCCTCAGACTTCTCTGCACTGAAAATGTTTTTCTGCTTTAATTTACATCAATAGTTCTCCTAATGTTAAATCATCCTGCCACCCTGAAATAAATCCTTGTTGTACAGGTCTACATGTTTATATATATATGTATATATATATATATATATATACATACACACATGTATACATATATACACATACACACACACACACACACACACCTGCTAGGTTTAATCTGATAATGTTTTATTTAGGATTTTTGTGTCTATGTAAAATTAGACTGATTCACAATTTTCCCTCCTATGCTGTCTTCATCCAGTGTGGCATTAGGTTATTCTGGGCTGGGCTCGGTGGCGCACGCCTGTAATCCTAGCACTTGGGAGGCAGGGGCAGGAGGATCAAGAGTTCAAAGCCAGCCTGAGCAACTTAGCAAGGCCCTAAGCAACTCAGTGAGACCCTGTCTCTAAATAAAATACAAAAAAAAAGAAAAAAAAAAGAGGGGGCTGGGGATGTGGCTCAGTGGTGGAGTGCCCCTGGGTTCAATCCCTGGTACCAAAAAATAAAAAAAGGTTATTCTGCACTCAAAAAACAAATAAATACAGGTGATTTCTTTTTATACTCCTTTTCAGACTGCCCTGCTATCATTTCAAGTTTGGGGCAAGAGGGGTCTAGTTCAACTATCTGTGGTGTCTACTAGGTGCCACTCATGATGGAATATCTCCTCATGTATTATCATTTTTGCTGACAGTTCTCCACCGTGGGACTTGTCATTTTCTGTAGAACCCCGAGGCCTGAGCTGTGGCACAATTTTCCCACAGTGGTTCTCCTTTTTTTCGCCAGCTACCTTACAAGTGTCATGAACCTGGGACCATTATGGATGTTTAAACCTTAGCTTGGGAATCCCTAGACCTTGGGGAATATAAACTCCATTTCCCATGAGGCACAAGAACAAGGTTTCAATTTCCTAGGTGAGATTTTATTTTTTCCTTCCTGTCCAAAGTTCAGGAGAGATGAGTTACCTCTGTATTGGAGGGCACGCTATTTCTCATCATTTCACTAGGACTGTAGCCTGATGAGATTTTTTTTCCTTTATGCAAAGGTCTCATTCTGATATCCTACCCTATGTAAGTCCAAAGACCTCTTTCCCTCATGGGTGCTGAAGCTCCAGCTCCAGGTAGACTGACTAATCATCAGGAACCTCAGCTTCAGCTCACATACATACCACCTATATATTCAGCTCCCCTTCATTTCTGGCAACTTAGGGTTTCTTTCATGCTCAACTATACATTTAAAGTAATTTTTGATATATATTTACCCATATTTTTGGATATTTCCTACAGGAGGGCTTTAGGTTTTATTGTTGTATCATCTTCATATAACTACAAGTCTCTACATAAAAAGTTTTTTCAAATTAAAGAAAAGGATGACTGAGGCTGGGAATATAGCTCAGTTGGTAGAGTGCTTGCCTGGCATACACAAGGCCCTGGGTTTAATCCCCAGCACCACCCAAAAAAAAAAAAGGATGACTGTCATTTTAACAGAAGGAATCCTTAAGAAGGGGCCTAGCCTCTTTAGGGCAGGTGTTTCCACATGAAAGAGGACCCCTGTTGTGGGCTGAATGTATCCCCCAAAAAGACATGCTGAAGTCCTAACTCCCAATGAATGTGATTTTATTTGGAAATAGCATCTTTGCAGATGTAATCAAGAAAAAATGAGGTTGTACTAGATTAGGGTAGGCCCTCATGTAATGATTGGTACCCTTATAGAAGGAATTGGAGACACAGAGACAGAGGGAAGGCCATGTGACCATGCAGACATTGGAACAATAATGTGTCCATAAGCCAAGGAAAACCAGGGATTGCCAGCAACCATCAAAAAGGAGCAGAGTTAAGGGAAGGAGTCTTAACGCCTTCAGAGGGAACAGGCCCTGGGACACTCAGATTTCAGACTTTCAGCCTTGAGAACTGTGAGAGATTATGTATCTGCTATTTAAAACCAGTGTGCGTTAATTTGTTGTGGCAGCCCTAAGAAACTAATATGACCCTTCAACCATAAAAAGCTATGATACTGCTCACCATAAGACAAGAAAGCCTTTGTTTTGTCTGTGAAAATAATGGTGAATATTCAATTCAAAATACAAATGAGTAGAACATTTTATATTCCTTTTCCAAAAAACTACCAAGGTACCCAAGACTTCGTTCTGAAATTGTAGACTTCTTTTTAGAGAAAAACAGCCTTCAACAGAGAAAAGTTGTCCTATCTGAGGCACAGCACACATTAGCTCATCACAGCCTCATGAAGAAGGGGCAGTCAAGGAAGATGCTTTTAGGCAAGCAGAGAAAGGAGCTGCAAATGTGGGCAGATGCAGCTCAACTTCCGTGCCTGAGCACCCAAAGTGACAGCTGTAGGTGCTGGCCATCCAACATCTCTGGTAGGACACAGCCCTTCTTACCTGGTACCACCACTTACCCTGCTGTTAGGCCTGGACTGTCCCTTCTGTTTTTATGGTTCTAAAACTGCATTGCCCTAAAAGGACTCTACTTTATCAGGTCAACTAAAAGTCTATGATTTAAGGAAAGCAAAAGAGACTTGGTAAATGAAGGCCTAAATACTAGAAAACACAGATGTAGCATCTAGAAGAGGCCATTTTGATATTTTAAAACCTGTTTTGCTCCTGATTCCTCCACAAAATGACTGGCTTCTTGCTCTAAGTCCTGCAATAAAATGTGAGAAGCTGACCTCAGTGCCCGACAGACTGCATTCAAATCTTGGCTTCACCACTTGCTAACGGTACAGCTCTGGTTAAGTGGCTTAACCTCAATTTCCTCCTCTGCAAAGCATGTGTAATACTGCTGCTTGCCTCATAAGCCACAAGAAGCACAGGAACAGTGCCTGGCATATGGAAAGCACTCCAAACAATTACCTGTTATTACTAGGATTATTATGACCACCTGGGTCCTACTTTCACTGGAGTTTCTTCCACCGTATTCTGTTCAGTTATATATTTCTCTTGTTCTTTCATTAAACTTTAAGTTATTTGAAAACAGAGACCTACTCACTCATTTTTCAATCCCTGGATCCTGTCACATAATAAAAAGTAAAATGTGAAAATTTTTAAAGTAAAAAAATTAAGGGGCTGGGGTTGTGAATCAGGGGTAGAACACTTGCCTAGCATGTGTGAGGCACTGTGTTCGAGTCTCAGAACCACATATAAATCAATAAATAAAAAACAAAGGTCTATCAACAACTGAAAAAAATTAAAAAGAAAAAATAGCTCTTGAAGACAATAGTTTTCTCTAACATTTTAATCTAGCATCTCCTCTCCCTCCTTATCCTTTTCCTCCCCTACATCTAAGTGCAGAAAGAAAAAAAAAAAAACTTTCAAACTAAAGCCATAAAAACTGGCTGAACCCAGGTCTTCTGATGCTTGGGGGCACTCCACTGACAGAAGCCAGCAGTTGGAACAACGTTTGAGGCTCTGAAGACACTCACATCATTCTCTTTTAAGTGGTCAATGGAACTTTATTTTATTTATTTATTTATATATGGTGCTGAGAATCAAACCCAGTACTTCACACACATATTAGGGAGGCACTCTCCCACTGAGCTACAAGCCCAGTCCATCCACATCATTTGTTATTCCACTGTTGTGAACACACAACCTAAAACCACTGTCTGACGCTGTATCTACTTTTAACACACATGGTGATCAGCATAATCTGACCACCATGTGTGGATAAAAGTAATCCATATTCTGCTATTGTTCACTTACTGTATACTAAAGTCACAGCTTTCTGCAGAGCCTCGACCTGGATACTGCGCCAGTCGCAAGGCTAAAGTCTTGAGCCGTCTCCTGCATTCCAGAAAATCTTGGGTGTGGTAAAAGTCAGTAGAAGCTGAGAGGGGCAGTCCATCCCTCACCCGTACTACACTGGCAAAAAAGATCATGGACATGGTCCACAAGAGAAGTCATGAGGACACCTGAGGAAAGCAAGGTCATTTTGTTAGTGAGGCCAAAAGATAGTGCCAGAGATGCCCCCACCCTCAAAATGTCCACTCCAGGTTGCTTCACCCTCACCCCCACTATAACTGCAAATATTACTTTCATTATTATTTCTTTGCCCTCTACAGCTATGTGGCTCCCAATTTTCCTGTCTCTTCTTCATTAGTAATCCTTCTTTTCCTCCCAACTAATGAATCTCTCCCTTTCCAGCATTAAACAAACTGGTATGAGGGACAAAGGGATGGAGAAGCAAGGAGGCAGTGACACATTGTCCATTTGTCCCATTTCCATATACCTCCCCTTGGGGAGTAAACATGTAGCAACAGTAGTTAACAGCAGGACACAGTGCCAGTCAGACCTGTAGGGACAGGAAGTGCCTAACACTGAAGAGGCAGGGATAGATCTGTGCAACTCAGGTCACCCAGGGTGGTAAGTGCTAAGCTGTGTAGTTGCATATCCATCTAAAGGTGAGAGAGCAAAATGAAAGAATTCTGAGTATCAAACCAATGCTGGTGGCAAAGAGAGCAAAAGGCAAAAATGGAACTGAGCAAGCATGTCTCCTGAATTTCTGCAAATGTCTGATACAGAGCCAGTCTGCAGAATGATGACTGAGTCCCTACAGATGGCTAAAAGAAGTCATTTAGCAAATTATATTACAGTAAAACACTAAATATTTGGCTCTGAAATGGGAGCACATTAAGAAACAAGAGAAACAGATCTAAGTCCTCATACTGCCTTTGGCAAATTAGAAAAAAGTGCCTCTTGGGGTGGAAACAGGCCCACATCTGCTCAGCTGGCAGAGCCTGGCTGGGTTGTAGCCCCACCTGTCAACTCCATTGGATGCTCTTTGAAGGCATAACCTACACATGTGTGTGGCAGCCCTGCAGCTAGGGATTAGTGAAGTGGCCAGTATAGCTTTAATGTATCTGTCCAAGTGTGCACATATCCTGTTTCACAGATCCTGTTTGTCAGGTCTTCTACTTGATAGGATGTTAACAGGTATACTGGTGAACTTGTCTTCCAAAGAACTCAAGTGATGCAACCTGATTTGGCATCTCAATTCTTCCTTCTCTCAAATACAGGGGCCCCAGAATGTACACCCACCCCCGCCTCTACTCCTCTTGACAGTCTGTCTACACCTGGGTCTGCAATGTCACTCCTTTCATCTCCTCATATCCAAATCCAAATACAAATCAAGGTCTGTCTTGATCCACCCACTACATGAAACCTTGTCAGACGTGCCCAACTGGAAGCACTCTCTCCCTCTTGTTAGTATCTAGAGACACTACTTCTCTGTTCTCTATTGAACTCATTTAGCATTTCCACCACCTAAGAACAAAGATCAGGTCTGCAATGGAGGAATGAATGAATGATTATTCCATTGTACACATGAGAAGCTACAGTGATACACTGTCCATTCGTCCCCTTTCTGCATACCTCCCCTTGGGAAGTAAAACTGAAAAGCCCCAGGAAAAAATACATCCCTTTGCAAAAGCTACTGAGTTTCCAGCAGCACTGGTATGGTCAGGCCAACTGCCAGAGTTATGTGGGCTTTAACCCTTGCTCGACCAACGTTGAGACCTCTAGTACCAGAAAGAGAAGCAGGGCCCAGGAGTATGGAGGTTAACTGCACTATCTGCTGTACTTTCATGAATGTTTAATACATTAATTTAACACTTTTTAAAGAATTATATGGCATGAAATTCTGAGAGAGTTAGGGGGAGACAATAAGATCAATTTAAACGCAGGGTTTTTAACTCCAACAACAGCCTTAAACCATGATATAAAGACACTGATAAGAAAAAAAAAGATAATTAATGAGATGCCAAAAATCAAAACAGGACAGAAATACCCTACAGCAACATAAGAAAGATTCTTTTGGGGGACAGAGTAAACTGTGTACTCTTGTAAAGGAAAGCAGTGTGTGTGTGTTCCGTCAACCCCATTTATGGAGCATCTACCACAAGCCAAATAGTGTGTTAAACCAGTATGAAGGAAAAGGGTGGCATTTCCAAGTGCTGGCAATCATAAGAACCAATTCTACCCCTCTCTACAGGACTCAAGTCCCTTTTGGGTGCTGTTTCATCCATGTTACACTTTAGTGACCAAACCTGCTTTTCTTCAATTGCCAGCAATTAAGATAGAACTCGGTTTTTCAGTTCTATCAAGTTATTAGTGTTGCAAACTACTGAAATCTATGTCCATTTTTTAAAACTGAAAATATTTCTGATGCCTAAATGAAGGTGATACTGTGATATTGTTACCTGTGTTTGTGTGTGTGTGTGTGTGAATGTAAAGGATGACAGCTGCTTGAGCAGCTGAGGGACTTTACACACTGCTGTGTGAGAATCTGAGTGGAGACAACACCCTTAATATTTTTTTTCCTTTATGAAAATAAAGATGGGAAATTTTTAATACAAAAAGGGAGGGGTTTGATGATTTCATGGGGATTTGATAATTGATGTGAATTCAGGTTATGAATTATCATGAGACAGCCTATACTCAAATAAGAGGTATGACAATAATGAAGAGTGAAGTTCTGCTTTTGGAAAGAGGGGTAGAAGAATTTTCCTACTCCCAGGAGATACAGTTTACAAATCCTGGGTATTATATATGAAGTAAAAATATGAAGATTTTGAAAGATAGAAGATGACAGCCTGGTTGCAAGCTTGGGCCTTGAAGAATGTGAGTTCACTGGGTTTTCTTTTTGCATCACACATCTAAGACTTGATGTTAGAAAAACTAGCAGCCAGAAACAACAATGGGCAGAAATACACGCACCCTCCCAAAAAAAGTCACCACAACAATAAACCTGCATTCTCTAGTCAAAGAGCTCAAAAAGGTACAGCCAAGTAAGTCAGAAAATGTTAAGATAAACACCACTCTATTCTAGTCAAACACCACAGGGGGAAAAATCTGCACTCTGCCAGGTGCAGTGGCACATGCCTATAATCCCAGTGGCTCAGGAAGCTGAGGCAGGAGGATCACGAGTTCAAAGCCAGCCTCAGCAACCTATTGAGGCCCTAAGCAACTCCATATTGTTTTCCATAGTAGCTGTACCAATTTACATTCCCACCAACAGTACATATTAGTTCCTCTTTCTCTACAACTTCAATCTCACTAGCATTTTTTTTCATAACAGCATTCTAATTAGGGTGAGATGGAATCTAATTGTAATTTTGATTTGCATTTCCCTGATATATTAAGATATTAAGCAATTTTATATTTATTGGCCATCTGCATTTCCTCTTTTGAGAAGTGTCTGTTCAAATCTTTTTCCCATTTTTTTATTGGATTACCTCTGTGGTTGTTATTCTCTGAGTTCTTTACATATTCTGGATATTAGTTCCTTGTCAGATAAATAGCTGGCAAAGATTTTCTCCCAATCTCTACGTTGTTTCTTCACTCTGATGTACCTTTGTGTGCAGAAGCTTTTTAGTTTGCTATAAGCCCATTTGTTTTATGCTTTTGCTTCCTTGCTTTTGGAGCAGAAAATTGTTGCCTATGCCAATATCCTGAAGTGTTTCCCCTGTTTTCCTCTAGTAGCCTCAGAGCTTCAATAAGGTCTTTGATCCAATTTTAGTTAATTTTTGTTCAGGGTGAGGTGAGCCCTAATTTCAATCTTCCACATGTGAATATCTGATTTTTCCCAGCATCATTTATTAAGGAGATTGTCCTTTTTCCAATATACATTTTTGGCACCTTTGTCAAAAATCAATTGCAGAAAATATATAAATTTATTTCTGGATTCTCTATTCTGTTCCACTGGTCTCTGTCTTTATGACAATATCATGCTGTTTCTGTTATTCTGGCTCTATAGTATGTCTTGAAATCAGATACTGTGATGCCTCCAGCATTGTTGTTTTTGCTTAGGATTGTTTTAGAGTCTTTTTGTGCTTCTGTATGAATTTTAGGGTTGCTTATTCTAGTTCTGTGAAGAATGTCATTGGTATTTTGAAGGGAGTTATAGTGAATCTGTAGATCACTTTGAGTAGTATGGGCATTTTAATAATATAAATTCCCCCAATCCATGAACATGGGAGGTCTTTCCACAGTTTTTACATTTCAATATGATCCAGATCTCATAAAATAATATCCAAACTGTTCAAGTTTCAACATAAAATCACTGGTCATTCTAAGAACCAGGAAAATCTCAACTTGAATGAGAAGGGACATCAAATGATGTCAACCCCAAAGTTGATAGAAATGTTAGACTTATCTGACAAGAACTTTAAAGCAGCTACCATAGATACGCTTCAATAAGCAGCTATGAACACACTTAAGAGAAATGAAAAAAAAATGTTTTTGACCTGAGCAAATAGAAAACATACAAATAAATGGAAATTTTAGCATTAAACATTTTTAGAATTAAAAAATAACTGAAATTAAAAAAAAAACCTCAGTGGATAGATTCAACCGATAAATGAAGGTGGGAGAAGAATAAATCAGAAAACATGAAGACAAAACATAGAAGTTACCCAATCTGAACAATTTACAAAGAACTAGATTGAAAACTGTTTCACAGAGCCTCAGGAACCTGTGGGACTACAACAAACAATCTAACATTCATGTCACTACAGTCCTGGAGTACAGAAAAAAGGGGAAGGGCTGAAAAAGTATTCAGAGAAACCATATCGGAATACCTTCCATATATATATATAATATACATATAATATATAAATATATATAATATTATATAATGTAATATATAATATATATAACATATTATAATATATAATATAAATCTATAATAATATATAATATATAATATAAAGGTATATATATGTGTGTGTGTGTATATATATATAAAGGGCTGGGGACTTGTATGTATATATATATATAAAGGGCTGGGGACTTAGCTTAGTAGTAAAGGGCCCCTGGGTTCAATTCCCAGTACAAAAAGAGAGATGCAGGGCTGGAGTTGTAGTTCGGTGGTAGGGTGCTTGCCTAGCATGTGTAAGGCACTGGGTTTGAGTCTCAACAATACATATAAATAAGTAAAATAAAGGTCCATTGACAACTAAAAAATATTTTTTTTAAAAAAGAGAGATGGAATCTTGGAACATAAGAAAGAACAACAGAAAGAGTAAAACTATGAGAAAATAGAAAAGACTGTCCTTCTCCCAGTTAACTGCCAAAGCTAAATGACTCAAGCAATAATCATAACATGTTTGATGCTGTATATAGAAGAAATAAGATAATTATAAATGGGGGAGAGAATAAAGACAAAAAGGAGGTGAAGTTTCTACATTTTACTTGAAATAATAAAATGCTGACACCAGGAGACAATTCGTATCTATAGCTACCTATTCCCCAATCATTGAAAAAGCTACACATAAAGAAACACTCAAAAACACTTTAAAAACTGGGAGCAATGGCACACACCTGTAATCCCAGCAACTCAGGAGGCTGAGGCAGGAGGATCATGAATTCAAAGCCAGCCTCAGCAATTTAGTGAAGCCCTAAGCAACTCAGCAAGACCCTGTCTCTAATAAAATATAAAAAATGGCTGGGGATGTGGCTCAGTGGTTAACCACCCCTGGGCTCAACCCCAAAAAAAAAAAAAAAAAAAAAAAAAAAAAAAAAACCTTAAATATTTAAAAGTTGTATTCCCAAATATATTTGAATTACAAATTACCCACAGAAAGGCAAAAAAAAAATATAGAGAAACAAACAACAAAACCAGATCAGAAAATGAAAATAAAAGGGCAGACTTTCATATGTATCTTATTATATTAAATGTAAATGACCTAAATACACAAGTAAAGATAGAGACTCACAGAGTGGGTAAAATATATGACCCAATTTCATAATATCTGTATGAAATTAACCTCAAATATTAACAATATAGGTAGGTTGAAAGCAAATAACAGCATGCAAACATTAATTTTAAAAAAGTCAGGGGTAGGGATACAGCTCAGTGGTAGAGTACTTGCCTGGCATTCCCAAGGCCCTAGGTTCAATCCCCAGCACCACAGATAGATAAGTTTTTAAAAGAACAATGAGATCCTGATGCAATGGTGCACACCTATAACCCCAGCAACTTTGAAGGCTGAGGTCAGGAGGATCACAAGTTCAAGGCCAGCCTGGGCAACTTAGAAAAACTGTCTCAAAATTTAAAAAGGCTTGGAGGTAGCTCAGTGGTAAGGCACCCCTCAGTTCAAGACCCAGTACTATAATAATAAAAATAATAGCAACAACAATAACAATGTGAGAGTTACACTACTATCAGATAAAGATGACTTCAGAGCAAAGAAAATTTCCAGGGACAGACAGTAATATTACATAATCATAAAAGAATAAACCCATAAAAAAGACATAATAATCCTAAGTATGTATGCACCAAACAACAGAAATGTATATTGGTAAAAACTGATAAAGTGAAATGAAAATTAGACAAATCCACAGTTATAGTTGAAGACTTCAACACCTCTCTCTCCAAAATAAAACTAAACCAAATATCAGCAAAGATACAGAACTCAACAACATTATCAAAGGATATAATCAACATTTATAATATACTCTCTTCAACAACAGCGGAATTACTTGCAAGCACAGACACAGATCATATCCTAGGATATAAAACAAACCTTAATGAATTTCAAAGAATTCATACGGAGTGTGTTCTGTGACCACAGTGTAGTCAAAGAAATTAACAATGGAAAGGGAATGAAAATCTCCAAATACTTGAAAATAAAACATATACATAATACAGGGATCACAAAGAAAGTCTCAAGGAAATTTGAAAAATTACACTGATGCTGGGTACAGTAGTACACATTTGTAATCACAGCTACTCAGGAGGCTAAAGCAGGAGCATCTCGAATTCCAGACCAGCTTTGATTTAGTGACACCATGTTTCAAAATAAAAAATAAGAAGATCTGGGGATATAATTCAGTGGTAGAGTGTCTATTTTAGTCAGCTTTTTCACTGCTCTGACTAAAAGATCTGAGGAGAGCAATTAGAGAAGGAAAAGTTTATTTGGGGTCTCATGGTTTCAGAGGTCTCAGTCCACAGACAGTTGGCTCCATTCCTTGGGCTCAAGATGATGCAGAACATCATGGCTGAAGAGTGTGGTAAAGGGATGTGGCTCAGGACATGGTCAAGAAGCAGAGAGAGACTCCACTCACCAGATATAAAATATATACCCAAAAGGCATGCTCCCAATGCATATCTCCTCCAGCCACACCCTACCAGCCTGTAATTACCACTCAGTTAATCCCCATCAAGGAGTAGTTCACTGATTGGGTCAAGGCTCTCATAATCCAATCATTTCACTTCTGAATGTTCTTGCATTGTCTCACATGTGAGCTTTTGAGGGACACCTAATACCCAAACCATAATAGTGTCCCTGGGTTCAGTTCCCAGTATAGTCCCCTTTTATTAAGCTGGAAAAATAGAAATACAATAAATTTTGTGGTTCACAGCCAAAGCAGTACTGAGAGAAGAATCTATAGCACTAAATGCTTATAATAGAAAAGAAGTCTCAAAACGATAGTTCAAGCTCACGTCATGAAAATAGAAAACAAATCCAAAGCAGGCAGGAGGAAGGAAATAATAGACATGAAATTGAAAACAGAAAAATTGAGAAAATCAATGACACAAAAAGCTAATCGTTTGGAAAGATCAATAACAAACCTCTCCCAAAACTGACAAAGAGAAAATAAGAAAAACCAAATTACCAATGTCGGGAATAAAATAAGGGATATCACTACAATTCCACTCCTGGCATTTATCCCAGAGAAATAAAAACTTACCTCCACACAAAAACCTGAGGCACAACTGCTCATTGAAGCTTCGTTTGTAGCAATCAAATACTGGAAGTGAACAAAAACCCCTACAAATTGTGAATGGTTAAATCATAGTACATTCATAGCATAAAATGCTATGCAGCAATAAAAGGGAATTAATTATTGATGCAATTAGGATGGATCTCAAGAGCATTATGCTGATTGAAAAAGGCCAACATCAAAGGGTTACATAGGCCAGGCATGGTGGTATATGCCTGTAATCCCAGCAGCTCAGGAGACTGAGGCAGGTAAATCACAAGTTCAAAGCCAGCCTCAGCAACTTAGCAAGGTGCTAAACAACTCAGTGAGAACGTCTCTAAACAAAATACAAAAATGGGCAGGGGATATGGCTCAGTAGTTAAGTGCCCCTGAGTTCAATTCCCAGTAGGAAGAAAAAAAAAAGTTACATAGTACATGAATCCTTTTATGTAACATTCTCAGAATGACAGAATCATGGATGGAGAACTGATAAATGGTTGTGGGAGCTTAAGGATGGTGAGGAGGATGGGAATGGGTGTGACTATTATGGGATAGCAGAAGGATGATCTTTGTGGTGACAGAATAATTTGGTATCTGGATTGTGGTGATGATTACAGGCATTAATACATAATAAGATGGCACAGTATGATATACACACTTTATACCAAAATCAATTTCTTGGAGTTGATGGAGTACTATATGTAAGATGTAACTAATGTGGGAAACTAGGTGGAAGGTCCAGGGGACCTTTCTGTGCTATTTTTGTAACTTCCTGTGACTATAATTATTTTAAAATAAAAGTTAAGGGCTGGGGATGTAGCTCAGTAGTAGAGCTCTTACCTGACATGCATGAGGCCCTGGGTTTGATCCCAAGCACCACAAAAAATAAATAATAAATAAATAAAATAAAAGTTGAAAAACAGAATTAGCTTAAGGTCCTCAGGTGCCACTTAAATGATGCTCATACTTCTTTTTATGTTTAAATTTCATTTTTAAATATCTCCACCAATATCACAGTAGTCTTATTTGCTAATTAACTATAGTTCTGATTGTGAATGGATATTGAAGGGTATACTTTATAACGAACAGCTCCATGACTATATGACATTTTCAAACTGGAAGATCCTATAATATCAGCACCTGACATTATAAAATAAAGCTGCTTGAAGATAATTAGTATTGAATTTAAAACAGGAAAGCAATGGTATGAATCTCGAAAATCAAGTCACAATTATAGATAAAATAGTATAAGGTCCATAAGGACAAAACAACTAAGTAAATGAGTGAATGAGAAGCCTGTCTTGTTTTTGCTCACTGATACAAGAAACGTAGCTCTGCAGGTCCCTTGCCATAATTCTGAACTATATTTTGAACACTTGCTACAACTGTCCCTTACCCACTAGATTTCCTTAGTTAGTATTGCTCTCTGACCATTAGTCGCCTTTTGGATACAGCTGATCTCTAAACTCCTTAGAGAAATAAAAAACATTGGGACCTCAAGAAAGGTTTAGACAGATGGAATTCTGTTTAGGTAGAAATGTGAAGTAGTAATTTACTAAAGTTTTTTCCATATTACTAAGTTTGGTAAAATATACTTTAATCTGCCTCTACTGTTTCCTCTACCACTTCCTATTACTTGTTTATAAACTATGACATAGTTATCCCTCTTCTACCAGTAAAGACATTATGCCACTCTTGTTTTGGTGTTTCTACTCCTTTTTTTTACCCTATCCCTACCCCCAAATCCCTACCACATACAGGGAGAGGGGCTGTGGGAGATGACTGGGCATTGCAAAAGAGTAGTAGTAGAGTATTTTAAACTAGAAAAATAAGTTCAATTTGGCACACAAATTTGTTAAAATTGTTTACCATAAGGTGTATCTCTCACTCTTCAAATATATCATACAGAAGACAAAACTTGATTTGTGTCTCCCAAACTGTATTCTCCTTCAGCCAGAGAACTGGGATACTGGTCACCTAAGGTGCAGATCCTCTGAGTAAGTTGGAGATGGGATGAAGAGAAATGATATTTGCTTAGAAGAGTATAAAACTGAACTTGATAGGAATTAATATTATAGTCATTCTTCTGTATCCATGGGTACCATATCAGATCAACCAACCTCAGATGCAAAATATTTTTAAAAACTGCATCTATAGCGAACTGTACAGTTTTTCTTTCTGTCATTATTCCCTAAATAGTACTGTGTAACAACTATCTACATAGTATTTTACTATATCATGGATTATAAGTAATCTAGAGGTAATTTAAAGCATACAGGAGAATGTGCAAAGGTTTTAGGCAAATACTATGCCATTTTATATAAGGGACTTAGCCCAATCCTCCAAGGATACTGAGGGACAAATACATACGCCAGGCAACGTGCTAGGAACTTCTTTATATTGATAATATTATTAACTGCTCATAACTATCTACAATATAGGCATAAATTATACTGGACAGGTGGAAAAACTCAGCTCTCAGGCTTAAGAGGTAGAACTAGGATTCAAACTCAAACTTTCCTCATATTCAAAAGCCTTTGATCTTTCCACCACAACTTGCTTCTCTAAATCCAACCTTCAGATTACAGCTACTCCATTTCTCTAAATAATTCTTTCTCCTAAAGCATTAATGCAAAAAAAAAAAAATCAGAGACCTGTTGGTAGAGGAAAGAGCCTAAGGTTACACTTGCTACAACTGTCCCTTACCCACTAGATTTCCTTAGTTAGTATTCCTCTCTGACCATTAGTCGCCTTTTGGATACAGCTGATCTCTAAACTCCTTAGAGGAATAAAAAACATTGGGACCTCAAGATGTCCTCTACGTTGTAAATATAATTAAATTAGATCTACAACAACACTGTTTACAAGTATTTTTTTGAGGAAACCACTAAGCCAATTTAATTCTATCTAGTCAATTTAACTTTATCTAGCGATGTTAAACAACTTTCATTGTTTTCATCTTCATTTTACTAAAATTTTCTTTACCAGAGTCAATTCTGTGCAAAACTTAAGATTCTTGTGTGTGCATGTACAAATATGTAACAACAAACCCCATCAACATGCACAACTATAATGCACCAATAAAAATCTTATGATTTACCCTATCCATTGATTCTCAGTTGTGATTTTTTTTTTTCTGATAATGTCACACATTTCACCCATTACTTTCATCATCGGAAATATTCTTTCATGGCTTTAATTTCTGCGAATCTAATTCTCCCGAAAGTTTTATTTTTCTGGCTCTGGAGGTCTTCGTAATGGAACAAAATCTGTAATGAAACATCCTACACCTGATGTCCCAAAAAGTTGGTCCAGGCTATCTAGCATTTGGTAGTGCAAGTCGCTAAGGGGAAGTTTGCTATTAAAGTAGCCAATAATCTGGCACGAGCTTCGCTGACACTTAAGGAAACAATCGTCTCCTTCCTCCGCTAGGACACTCCTCCCACTGAGGGCAGCGCTCGGCGCGCATCTGTCAGTCGAAGACACCCTCGGGCGAGCGCCAGGACTTGTCCAGGGGTCCAGAGATCCGCTGGCGGGAGAAAGGGGAGGAAGGACTCGGGGAAACCCCACGAAGCCCCTGCCAGAGAGAGGGCGGGGCGAGCCCGGGCCGCCTCCACCTCCAGGCCCGCCCTGCGCCACACCCGACCCCGCCTGTTTTCGGCTAACGGACCTCGCGCCCGTCTCCGCCGCCGGCCCTCACCTCGCCCCGACGGCGGCCTTCGGAAGTCGGCGCCCACCGCCGTGTCGCCGCGCCGCCCCCCGCCTCCTCGGCAACCTCAGCCCATCGGGCGGACCCGGCGCAGAACACCGGTGGCCCGGGCGCAGGTAGGCGGTGGTGCGCACGCGCCATCCGCGAGTCCCTATTCGCTACTGCTAGGCGACACCCGCACCCAAACTGACCAATCCTGGCGCGCCTTTGCCTCCCAGTCCCTGAGGAGTCAGGAATTGAATCGCTCTTAAAGGGCCGCGACCCAAATGACGAGGGGGCGTGACTGGAGCGCGCGTTGCCCAACTTTCTTCCTATCTCCTGACTCTCACCCGCGCGGGTTTGAGGTCCAAATCTGTAATTCTCGCCTCTGGAGGTGTGAGGAGGCTTCGTGGTCTAAGCTCGAGTTCTGCCAGGTAATGGACAAGGCTGACGTCTGGAGGCTGGAAGGCTCTGCCTGACGGAGCGACTCTCCCGACTCTCCCGGGCGTGGGTTCTGTGGTCTGCGCTGCTGGGAGGGAGGCCCGAGATAGGCAAACCGAAGAACACTGCCCACTGCCAGCCTGGAGGAGGTGCCAAAGTCCGTCCGCTGAGCGGCACACCCCAACCGGGGGCGGAGACACCCACAGATGACTAGATGGGTGAGAGCACAAAACAATTAAAACCTGCATAAATACAAACTACTCATCAGACAGGAGCAGGGTTTGGGGTGGGATGAGGGATTTGCACCTAAACTCAGAGGATTCCCTGAGTAGCAAGCAGTAACTAGGCAAAGGAGAGCGAAAATAGTAGTAGTCCCTGGGCAGAGAGGAAGTGTGTTTCAGAACGAGGGATCAGAATGTATAAAGAACTCTCTGTAGAAGGCAACAGAACTCCTCAAATTTGAGAGATGGAAAGATACCTGGAGAGGAGGGTTGGGGATTTAGTATTTAATGGTGCAGAATTTTGTTGGGAACGATGAAAAAGTTTTGAAAATGGATAGTGGTGATGGTTGCATAACAATGTAAATGTGCTAAATGCCATAGAACTGTACACTTTAAATGACTAAGTGGCAAAATGTATGGTATGTATATTTAGCATCCCCTTCACCCTCCCCCACCTCCCCCCCAAAAAAACAAAAACAAAACAAGAGAAGACATCCAAAGTGTAGAGAGAAAAGGAGTAGAATGAGAGCCACTAGAGAGAATAGAAGGAGCTGGACCATGGGGCCCTTTTCACAAGTCATAGTGGAAAGTTTAGAACAGCAGAAAGCCAAATTTGCATTTCACAAAAATAACTTTGGGCTGCTAAAGTTAAGATCAAAATGGGGAAGGCTCAAAAAAGTTGTGGTGGAACTGACCTCAGTCATCTGCGCAAGAGAGGATGAAGCTGGAGTGTGAACTGGGGTGATGGTGAAGAGGAAGAGAACTGAGCAGACTGCAAAGAAATGAGCAAAATCAACAGGCCTTGGTGATCAATTGGATGTGAAGGATGGATGAGGTAAATTCAAGAAAGATGCCACTGTTCAGTCTTGGAGGGAAGGATGGATAGTGGAGAGATTCACAGATATGGAGAATGCTGGAAGGAAGTCTGGTTTGGAAAAGAAGACTGATCAAAAATTCCATTTTAGACAAGCTGAATTTCAGGCACCTTTGAGACTTCTTTGTAGAATATTGTGATACTGGTTTTGGATGTCACCTTGACTGAATTAAGTCATGCCCAAAAATAGGTGGTAAAACATTATTTATGGATATGTCTGTGAGGGTGATTCCAGAAGAGATTGACATTTGAATCAGTGGACAGAGTAAAGATCTGTCCTTTCCCAATGTAGATGGGTACCATCTAATCAGCTAACGGCCTGGATAAACAAAAAGACAAAGGAAAGAGAAATACACTCTCTCTCCTCTGAAACTGAGACATCGTTCTTCTCTTGCCTGTGGCATCAAAACTCCAGGTTCTCCAGCCTTTTGACTCTGGTAGTTGCTCCAATAAGTCCTCAGTTTCTTAGGACTTCAGCCTCAGACTAAGATTTACACTATAACAGCTTCCCTGAACAAGGTCAAGTCCATGTCAGGATGGACTTGATTAAACCACACTACAGGCTTTCCTGGTCCTACAGCTTGTCAATGACTTATGGGATTTCTCCATCTCTATAATTATGTGTAAAAATTCCCCTAATAAATCCCTCTCCTATAGCTATAGACATCCCACTAATTCTGATCCTGGGGAGGACCCTAATAGAGTTGTCAACATAGCATTTGGTCAGACAAGTTCAGGGTACAGGTCTGAGCTGAACATAGACTTCTAAAAGTCATCACATGGGTGAAAATGGAAACAGGGTTTACGTAACCAGAGACAAATTACAAAATGGAAACAGAAGAGATTTGTGTTAAGAGTCCAAGATGGGCTCCAGATACCTCTCCCTTCTGGTATTCAGGCTCCTTTGTAGTCCCCTCCCACAATGAGTCAGGGATGGACCATGTGATAATGGGGCTAAGTTGTAACAGGCACAAAGGAGAATAAAACAGGAGATTCAGTATTGGGGAAGGAGATTGAATTGTATATGCTGAGGTTAGTTAGGCTAGAGAAATTGGTGCTAGATCTATAAAATTCTGGAGCTTTCAAATGTGGAGCCTTGGGCTCTCAGAACCTGTGATGTGAGTGTTCTAGAATAGGGCTTTATATTTTTGACTGGTGCAGCTGGTGTGGCTCAGGCAGCAGTGAATTGGGCAAGAGCAGTACAAGATGTAGTACGTCTGGTTCTAGCCCTTATCTCCAATCATTGATCATGTTGGCTCTAGGCCATTGTCATCTCTAGAGGCTTTCTTTTCCCAGTCTCTACAGTCCTCTATTCCTAGGACCTCTGCATCACCACAGAAGAGCTCCACCTTGTGGGGTGCAGTGGTGCACACCTGTAATCCTAGCTAAGGTAAGTTGAGGCAGGAGGATCAAACTTGAGGTCAGTCTGAGCAATTTATCTAGACCCTGTCTCAAAATAAAACAGAAAGGACTCAGTGGTAGAGTGTTTGCCTAGTATGTACAAGGCCCTGGGTTCAATCCCCAGTACTACAAAAACAAATCTCCACCTGAAATTATTTATAACTTCAGACACTGATCTCTGACCTGTCCTGCAGCTAATCTCTAAATTCCTTCCACTGTTCTCTGGTCTGTGGAAACTTCCAGTCCAGTTGTCTCTCTACTTTGTCCTATTTATCAACTCCTTTTAGTTTTCACTTCCTTCCCCATCATCTGAGAGTCCAGAGTCCATCATTCCATAACATTCTTCTCAATATACTTTCATTTCTTCCACAGTAATGTCTACTTGGCACTTTTCCATCTATGGAAGAATACAACCTTCTGCCTTTTCTGAGCCTCCTCCTGGCTGTCAATGCTATTGGACAATTACATAGATCAGTGTTAAATAAACTGTCAACCTCAACCAGATCCTCAGTGCCATCCAGCAGTCCTAGGCTTGACAAGTCTGCACTTTCTCCCCAACACCAAATTCCAAATCTCCTGCATGCCCCCAGATCTCCCACTCCTCACCCCTCTTTGTTCTGCTAGGTGCCTCCTGCTCTGAAAAAAAGAGCAAACGTCAAAGTGATGTCTGTCAGTTCCCAAGGACTGCTTCCCTTCAGCTACCATTTTCTTTTACCTTTGTAGCCAAATCTCTTAGAAAAAGTGGTCTATGTTTGAACACTTTCTTGCTTTATCTTTCCCATCATTTCCCAGTCCCTTTCAGTTCTGATTTCTGCCTCATCTCTTTACTGGCACTGCCCTCATCAAGGGCATCAAAGATCTAGTCTTTACCTTACTTGACCTTTCAGCATTTATCACTGATAATCTATCTATCCTTCTCAGTCACTCTTTTATCCTTAAATTCTATGACCCTACACTCCTCTGGTTTTAAATCTCTTTCTCCACTCAGTCTCTTTTGCAGTTTCTTTTCCTTTGCCATGAAGGTAACCAGTACGCTCTCCTTCGGCAGTCTTATCCAAATGGTTCCAATCAATCCCCACAGTTGCTGTTTCTCAAAGCTATATCCTGAGAGCCCATCCCTTGTCCCTGAGTTCCAGACCCAAGTAGCCAACTATGAACTTCAACATCTCTGTATGACATCACTCCAAACAATACATTTCTACTGTACTGAATGTACATCCTCACTTCCAGTCCAGCTTCTTCTCCACAAATGGCTTCACTAGTCTGTCTCTCAGTTGCCCAAGCTAAAATTCCAGGAGTCATCCCTAATTTCCTTTCCCATTCAATCACTAAGTCTGTCAAGTCTGCTCCTAACACCTTTAAATTCTTGCCTGTTTTCTCTACTCCCATTATTTGTGACCTGAACAACACTTCTCACTGCTCTTTTGTTTCTCATCTGACTTCCTGACCTACCTTTTACCATATTATAGCCAGAAAAATTCTGAGATACATCTCTGACTTCATCACTTTTCTGTCTAAAACAATCTATGGCTCCAATTGCTCCTAGGACAGAGTCCAGATGCTAGACACCTACAATCTGCATAATTTCACTTCTTCATATTGAGACATCTCTTCTCTTGGAGGGTTTTCCCTGTATGCTGGATCAGGTTGGTTACGTGCACCTGTCCACCTTAATACCACCTCATGTTATTATCATTCCTCACTTGTCTAAACAGGAATAAGGCTGAGCAGGACTATGCAAGGTGTGCATCTTGCTTGAATGGGTCCTCCCCTGCCCACTCTGTTCTGTACAATCTTTGGGGAAATTTCCTGAGAAGAGATTCTGATGTAGGGCTAATAGTGCAGGCTTGGGAACCAGGAAGCCCTTAATTTTGCCCTAGCTCAAGTATGTTATCCTACTTATCTCGCTGATTTACCTCACCATGAAATGAGATGAAAGCTGACTCTTCAACAGGTTGAATACAAGGATTGTGCAGGGAAAGCCCAGCAAAGCCACTCAGAGAAATGAAGCTCTAGAAAGTCCCCCCTGGGCAGAATACAGGTTTGTAAGATCTCCCTCCTAAATGCAGTGGCCCAGGGCTCTCTGTTTGCTTCAAGGAAAACCAACCTTGTTAGCATGTCCACCAAGGATGGGCTAGATCCAACCAGTTCAAAGTTTTAGTGGTCACTTGGAGCAATTACATGAGCCAGGAGGGTAGGCCCAGATTCCTCCTTGAATTGGCAGCAAAACACCATTGCAGTATGGATAATACGAGGTACTAGTTAAAAGCAAGGGTTCTAAAGTCAGATTGCCTGTGTTCACATACTGACTTGGCCCTTAATAGCTAAGAACTTTGAGCAAGTTACTTATTTTAAATCTGTAAAATGGAAAAAAACATTGGTGCTTTTTAGGGCTGTAAATGTAATAAGCATTATTAGTGTCCGGAGGAAATCTAGTCATATGCAAGAGTTTCTCCTCAGCAAAAAGTAAAAAGCAACACCAGTATCTTCCTGGCCCTGCTGGGTTTGACATGGTAGGAAGCAATACCAATGGTTCACGCTCCAGAGGCATCAAGCCAATATCGAAAGGACCATATTGGAGACTTGGAGCCATTTATATGGGTTTAAGCCACGAATCTTGGGTGAACTACAGAAATCTGCTCACGCACCCTTTACACACAGCCGAAAACTCAAGTAATTGACGAAGAGGAAGGTCACCATAAACCTAGCAAGCGCAAACCTCCCAAAGACCTAGGGGTGGGGACTTTAAAGGAGGTATCCGTCTTGCGTTTCCAATCAGAAGTGACGTCCCTTCCGGCCCAGGCAGGCGGACCCAATCAACGTTGACCTCATAGCCCCGCCCATCGTGAGCCCTACGTCCAATCACAAGTGACGTCCCCTCGGCCCCGCCCCGCAGGCTGGAGGACCCAGTCAGGGTAGAGAGGGTAGCCCCGCCCGCCGTGGGCCCTGTAGTGCGGAGATAGCGTCTGTGTAGACGCGCGGCGGGCGTATTTTTCTGAGGCTGGGTGCCGACCGAGGCCCCCAGCGATGTCGGTGGCCTTTGTGCCTGACTGGATGAGGGGCAAGGCAGAAGTCAATCAAGAGACTATCCAGCAGGTGAGTGTCTGCGTGGGCAGAGGGGCGCGGAGATCCTGAGGGGTTGGGTGGTGCGGAGAACTACCCTGGAGTTCTCCGATCCTGGTTGAGACCTGTAGTCTACCAAGCGCTGACTTGCCCGGGGTGTGGAATAGGATGGGAACTGAGTCGGTAAAGGCGCAGCAGCAAGGCCGCCTGGCATGGAGGGTCGGGGGCGGCGCAGGCCTCCCCGCCGTCCTGACGTCACATTGCCCTGACCTTTCCCCTGATCTTTCAGCTCCTGGAGGAGAATGACCAGCTGATCCGCTGTATCGTGGAGTATCAGAACAAGGGTCGAGCGAACGAGTGTGTCCAGTAAGTATCTCCTTCCTGTCCCTGACCTTTGAGTGGAGCGGAAGCCAATATGATGATGTAGCAGCTGTCCTCAACTAGGAGTTTTGGCGATGGATCGCAGAAGAGCCAAATTTTACAGTTGAGGAAAGGGAGTTGCAGAGGTTACTTCCTTGCCCAAGACCATACACTTGTAGAACTGGGAGTTAAATGTGTCTCCCTCTTCAAAACTTGATTGTTCTCATTGCAAAGCCATCTTTACTTGAAGCCATGATAGATGATAACAATAGGAATGTGGGTGACCCCTTTCATGATGGGTCACTGCTTCATTTCCCTGTGAAGAAAGAAGGTCAGACCATTTGGCTGCTAAGCTCCCCTCTCATTTTTGTCTTTCTCTCTTTGTAGTGCTAGATATCAAACCCAGAACCCAGGGTCCCACACATGCTAAGCAGGCACTCTACCACTGAGCCACATCTTCAACCCACTCCCTCCCATTTCTGACTTGTAGTTAATCTGTGAGTTAATCTAACATACTAGTTAATCTAGCATACATGAAGACCAAGAAAGGATTTGCAAACCAAAGGTAATGCCTGCATAGTAATTTAATGTGCTCTCTAGCCAAATACCAAAAGGAGAGAAAATAAAGTCTGACTGCTTTTCCAAATCTAGTCTTAGGAATTATGCCCCATTTCTTATAGAAGATAGTTTATTGTTCCTGAAGAAACATTTAAGGATACCATGCTTTCCCTCCCCATTAAAAAAGTTGCTTACAAGCTTTGTGTGGTGGCACATGCCTGTGATCCCAGCAACTAGGGAGGCTGAGGCAGGAGGATCACAAGTTCCAGGCCGCCTCAGTGACTTAGTAAGACCCTGTCTCAGAATTTAAAAAAAAAAGGGAGCCCGGCGGCGCACACCTGTAATCCCAGCGCTTGGGAGGCTGAGATAGGAGGATCGTGAGTTCAAAGCCAGCCTCAGCAACTTAGAGGCCCTAAGCAACTCAGTGAGACCCTGTCTCTAAATAAAATACAAAATAGGGCTGGGGATGTGACTCACTGTCGGAGTGCCCCTGGGTTCAATCCCCATGACCCAATAAATAAATAAAATAAAAAAATAAATAGAAAGGGCTGGGGATGTGGCTCAGGATTAAGCACCCCTGGTTCAATCCCTGATTACAACAACAAAAGTCACCTACATCCCTCACTGAATACCTCAATAGAATAGTAGAGAGATCCATTAAGGGCAAATCTTTGTTTAACTCTGACATTTGGTACTTTTCTTTTGGGCAGTCTGTAGTTAAACGCACTCATTTTTCTATATGGAAATTGGTTGCAAAACATTCTTTTTGGCACTGTGAATCATTAAAGCAGGGGTAAGAAAGTTATTAAAATCTCCTAGTGGGCTTTTTCTCACATGATCATGCTTACTGACTCCTGGTCTGATTTGTCTTCCTGAATAGGGAGCTTGACCCACTGACTTGAAAATTATTGTTGTAGTAAGCTCACATTAATTTTGGAAGTGTCTTGTCCATTCTCAAAGTTTATTCAACAGTACTATAGAGTGCTGGGCAGTGCTTGAGGTAGTGGGGAATTAGCAAAAAAGATACCAGTCTGCTCTCATGGAGCTCACATTTTAGATTCTACAGGGAGACAATAAATAATTAGGCACATAATATTAGGTGCTTTGAATGGCAATAAAACAGAAGGCTGGAGATGTAACTCAGTGATGGTACACTTGCCTAGCATGCATGAGGCCCTGGGTTTGGTCCCCAAACCCTGCAAAATAAATAAGTAAAGTAGGGAATGTGGGGAGGGGAGTACTCTTTTTATTTTTTTTAATTAGTTGTTGATGAACCTTTATTTATTTATATGTGGTGCTCAGAATCAAACCCAGTGCCTCACACATGGTAGGCAAGTGCTCTACCACTAAGTTGCAATCTCAGCCCAGGGAGTACTCTTTCATACAGGATATCTCATATACCTGTGTGAGGGAACTTTCTATGCATGTAAGGCAGAGAGTGCACCAAGTAGAAAAGCCCCCTGATACGAGTATGCTGGATACCTTCATGTCACAAGGAGGCCACTGTGACCAGAACTCCACAAAGGAAAAGCCATAGAACTGAAGACCCCCCTTACATAGGGCCTTGTAGGGCACAAGAAGGATTTAGCTTTACTCTGAATGGGAGCCATCGGCGGGTTTTAAACAGTTATGACAAATTGTACAATGATCACTTAGACTGCTGTAGAATAAAATGGGGCTACAAAGGAGACTATTCCTAGAGTCTAAGCAAGAAATTATGGTGGCTTGGTCTACAGAGGTAGCCGTAGAAGTGATAAGTGGGAATGGGTGAGTTTATGGATGTTTTCCTTGAATATGTTAAGCAAGAAGGTTGATAATACTGAATCAATCCAGCCAGTGGATAAACCATTCTATTACAATGGGTAAATTCTCTTCCAGTTTTTTGCTCATAGTCAGTAAAATAAGCCTCTAATTTTTGCTTATTTTTCACTCCTAGGTACCAGCATGTGTTACATAGAAATCTCATTTATTTAGCTACCATTGCAGATGCCAGCCCATCCAGTACTTCAAAAGCAATGGAATGATCTTTCAGTTGTAAGGAGTAATTGAATGCAATCCATCTCCTATAAAACGGAGACAGGATCTTTACCAACTCAACTGCTTAAAACATGAAACCTCTGCGGTTCTTTGAAAAATGTGAAAATGTGAAGAAAGCTACTAGCTTAACTATATTCTCAATGTAAATATTTATTTTGATAATTAATCAGATTCCCCAAAAAGTATACCCCAGTTATCCTCTTTCCTAAAAGGGAGTGTGTTGGATAACAAAGACATCATGGGCATCTTCAAGGCTGCTGTTAATTTTCAGCCTGAAGAGGAAACTGAATAGAGGATCAGCAGGAATTGCTGAGACTTCTGACTGAGCTTTTGCCAAATGGATACAATATCTGTGTGCTCCCAACCAGTTTGTAAATGTGTTCCCCTTGACTGCTCTTCTCAGGTTACTTTGAAATAAAGCTTGCTTTTCCACAAAAGAACAATATGAAGGTATACGTGTGTCCATGTAACAAGTGTTATATTTGGTTCCTTCAAAAACTGTAAGGACTTAAGTTTAACTGTAAGGTATGTAACAATACTTACTATTATCATTGCCAGGAAAATTAATAGAGATTCTTTAGTATTATCTAATATCATCTGATAATAAATGATTTGTAATCTTTAATCATCACAAAATGTCTTTACATTCATTTGTCTGAATTGGGATCCAGTAAGATTCACACATTGTACTTTGATGATGTCACTTTAAAAACACTTAATAGTTCTCCCTCTTTTTTCTTTGCCACTTCTTAAAAAATCTAGGTCACATGCCTAGAATTTCTCATGTTAGATTCATCCAGTTGTATCATGGTAGCATCATTAAATATATGCCACTGTCACCCCTTTTCCTATAAGTTGGTTTAGGGGCTCATTCAGACTTAGGTTCTGATATTTGGGGCAAGAATAAATCATAGGAATTAATAAGTACTTGACCAGATTTATTTTTAAGTTCCCAACAGCCTTTGGCTTAAATTATGATCTACCCAGTTCTGATCTTTTAATTCATTAAGGATTGCATAGTGGTGATTTCTAATTTGGTCATTTCTTCTGCCTTTATTAGCTGAGTTATATTTTTTAAAAAAGAAACTTTCCCTATTTAGACTTTAAGTGAGGCAAAGACATTCCTGTAAGTGAACCTCAAATTACAAGCCTACATTTATCATATAATTCCTTTTGCTGGGAACCTGAAGAGGAAAGTTTTGGGGGATTGCAATACAAAGTGGCTGTAATACATAAATGGTGAAGAGGATTTTGAATCCCAGCTTTATCCCTTAATCTCTAAGATCTCTGTTTCCTCACCTCTCAAATAGAGATAATAACACTACCTGCCTCCTGAGATTGAGATTGACATAAGGTAGCTATGTGTTGGACCATTTTTAAATACTCAATGTGTGTTACCTCTGATGTATTATCTAAGGGCTCTGGCCCTCCCTAAGCCTTTTCAAATCTGAGACAGAGCCTGATCCTTAGCTCTCCCTCTAAGACAGAGCCTAATCCTTAGCTCTCCCTCTCAATTGGCTATCCTAATGGTTTTACCCATTTGTAGTATTCTTACACTGTTCATGAGGTTGTTGCCCATGCTCTATACCAGCTGGCACAGGTGGGCTGCTCATTGGCCAGATCTGGTCAGCAGATGTGTTGGGACTGTGCAACGTTTTTTAGTTTTGAATTTGTTGCTAACATTTAAAATAAAATTTCCCATTAAAGCCTGGGTGTCTAGCAATTCTAGGCTTGCAGAAATATGTGGTAACCATCAGCTGGAGTGGGATGGCACCTGTCCCTCTTTATTAGGCAGCTTGACTTGTTTATATAGGACCTGGCACCCATGGGGCCATCAGACTAGTTTCGTCTGGGATGTGGACACAGGCTGACTGTTCAACTTTTGAGCCTTCTCTAAAGCAAAGCCTGAAAGGAGACCTTGGGGGCAAGTAGATTATTTAGGAGATGATCTTAGGAAGTAGGAGTAAGGAAGAGTATGAAAGGAAGGAAGAAGAGTCACTACATTGCTGCGATAGGCAATAGAACCAATAGGTTGTGGGAACCTCTGAGAAGTACGCAGAATGTCCCAGAACTGACTACCAGAGAGAGATGAAGCCATCTGTATTAACTGCTTGTTATAACAAGTAGGCTTTAGTGGATCTCTAGATGTTAAAGGAGACAGAAGAAAGTAGCTCCAGGGTAGGCCCGAGTTGGGCTACTGCCAACAAAAAGTGAGTCTGACTTTGTAGGAATTATCTGATACTGACTGCAGCCCATGGAATGGGCCAAGGTCTGTGACAAATCACCAGAGGCTCCTCTGCTGGAGAATATGGGTGTGGCCTACAGCAGTTACCTTCAGCGTCTGACATGGGAAGGGAAACTCTTGAAGACAGCCCAGCTCTCCCTCAAAGGGAAGGAGGTTTGTGATGGCTCTGTTCCTCTCCCTTTGTCTTTTGGAAGGGTGGTTTAATTTGTAGACAGAATAGGCAAATCCCAAACCTCTGAGAATGGCTGGGGTTGCGTAGCTACAGCCTACGCTATGGCCTATTTCCAGGAAAGACCCTGAAGAAGCTGGTGCAGGCTAGCTAGCTATCTGCACTCCAGTGCATCTGAAGCACAAGCAGCCATCATTCCACTAAAAGGGCTTAGGAACAAATATGGCTGTGGAAAATTATTAAACAAACAATGATCTGTATTAATCAGACTATATTAATCACTCTCCCTTCTCAGAGGACCTACTTCAAGACTTGAGCCTCCACTCAACCTCTCTGAACCCTGCTCCAAATCACATTTTTAAGCTCACTGATCTCTCAATAGTCCAGAAGTGAGTCTGTTCTCTAGGGATTCCATCCCAAACCTGCCTGTTAAGATTTGCAACAGCAGGGACTTTACCATGCTCCTAGGATGAAGATATCAGCTAAAACAAAGAAAGCAGATAATTGGAGGTTGCATTGTTCCACAGAATGTGAGGCTATTTTTCCACTTCTTGAGGTATCTTGACATCCCGGTTTGATCTCTGGAGACTCTTAGTAATGATAAGACTAGCAAGGAAATGATGTTAAGTGCTATCTCATGTGCCTTTGAGCCTTTGCAATAAACCTCCATTAGTGGAGAAGATCAGAGTGTATTTATTAAGCTGAATACATAGTATCTTCATTTTATTGTTACTCTACCACTTTAAAAAACAAAACAAAACTGGGGACTGAACCCAGGAATGCTCTACCACTGGTTCCCCAGCCCTTTTAATTTTTTGAGACAGTCTCACTAAACTGCACAGGCTGGCCTTGAACTTGTGATCTTTCTGCCTCAGCCTCCCAAATCACTGGAATTACAGGCATGTGCCACCTCATAATGTTTTAAAATCTATTCCTTTTTTTTTTTCTTTGTACTGGAGATTGAACCCAGGGACACTTCCCCACTAACCCACATCCCCAGCCCTTTTTTAAATTTTATTTTGAGACAGAGTCTTTCTAAATTGCTTAGGGCCTCACTAAGTTGCTGAGGCTGGCTTTGAACTTGCAATCCTTCTGTCTCAGTCTCTTGAGTCGATAGGATTATAGGTATGCACTACTGTGCCTGGCAAATCTAGTTTAATAAAAACAATTTACAGAAGTTAATCTGTCACCTATGTTTTCAAAGTTCCAAAGACTCCTCCAAAATCTAAATATTCTTTTGAGTTATATGATCTTCTTCCTTTCTAAACTCAGGGGAAGTTTGTTTTCATCTCACAGCACATCTGTGCTGTTAAAGTCAAAAAATATTTATTTATCAATTAGAATATGCTGAAATTACTGCAGTGAGGAAGCCAGATAGTGTCCCTGCTCTCATGGAACCTTTCTTTATGCTTCCTGCAGGGACACAGGCAATGAAGTATAAATAAAAACAGCTTTATTATGCAGAGAATTACAACAGGGTAATGTGATAAGGACTGTTTGCTGGCTACTTTAGATTATGGAACACAGATGACCTGAAGAGGTTAAAACTGCAGCTGAGATATAAACAAGGAAACTGACACATGATCATCAAAGGAAACAGCAGAGCCAAGAGCTAAACAAAGATCCTTCATTCTGTTTTTTTCTCTCCATGTACAGTCTATTAATAGAGCAGGAACCTATGTGTTCATTGATTCAATTATAACACGAGTCCGCATTTGACAAGGCTCTCTGCAGGGCTCTACAGTGAGGAAAACAAAGGAGGAGGGACACTGGGCACTGCCTTTGGAGAACCCCTAGACCTGGCAAGATAGAAAAGACCCACACCCTGGCAGGGACCAGGGCACCCTGCAGGTTCAACAAGGCCTGAGAAATTGCCCAGATGTTGCTGCAAGGAATTCCATGTGGAAATTATCAAGTGTTTTTTGTATGTCATAGAAAAGTCTATGATTTTCAATTCCTGAGCACTTCCTTGTCTGCAAACAAAAAGCTGACTTGTCAGATGTAGCTGAAGCAATCAGCATCCCACTCTCATTCCTTGAACTTTATTCCAACGTCACTGAACATTCCTTAACCTGTGCTCCAGCTGACTCCCAACTCTCTGCTTCTGTGTCTCTATTCCTGAGGGTTATTTCCTGAAATTGGAAGCCTGACTTTGCTGAAGCATGGTAGGCCAGAAGAATTAAGGGCTTATCACTCCTTGGGAGTTGCTCTCAAGGAAGGACTCTCAGGAGACGGTGTATCCCTCGCCTCTCTGATGGGATAATTCATTTGTAGTGGTTGCCTGAGTGCCTCAACAGGATGAAGGTCCAGCCCACCCCACCCTGTGACAGCTGGCTTAACATCATACACTATTAGTTATCTTCTTTGTTTTACTTCCCTGCTCCCTGAATGTACTTTTGTAGGATCACTTCCTGTCTTAGCCCCTTTGGGCTGCTATTACAAAATATCACAGATTTCTAAATAACCAAAATCTATTTCTCAGATCTGGAGGCTAGGAAGTTCAAGATCAAGGTCCCAGAAAATTTGATGTCTGGTGAGAGTCCATTTCCTGGGTCACAGATGGCCCTCTTTTCACTTAATCTCACATGGTCAAAGGGCCTCTTTCAGGTCTCTTTTGTGAGGATTCTAATCCAGCCATGAGGTCTCCACTCTCATGATCTAATCACCTCCCAAAGGCCCTGCCTCCTAAAAACATCACCTTGGAGGTGAGAATTTCAACACCAACATCTGTATGAATTTTGGAGGACACATTCAGCACTTCCTAAATAAACAATTTGCACTCAAATCACTGTCTCAGAGTCTGCTTCTAGAGTGAAACAAAACCAAGAAACTAGTTGTCTAATGCCTCATTCCTGATGGTTAGACAAAGATGCACTGGCTCAGCCAACATGGCTTCCAGTATCATTGGAGCACTTGAACAATTTTTACCCAAACCCAATCTACTTGCAAAGACTTATGTCCAGGAAAAGTGTCAGAGCCAAGGATTCAAAGAGGAACTGAAGGGAAATGAAACTAGAAAACAAGTAGGGTCAAAATAAAATGAGTTAGGGTCCCATTTGACAAGAGGTATATGTTGCAGTAGGCTTTTAATTTTAATTTTATGGAATCCCTGCTCCCTCCTAAAAAGGATGAAGCAGCACATTTTTGTAAAAATACAACTAAGTCTTAAAACAAGTTTTGTGGTGCTGGGGATTGAACTCAGGGCCTTGTGCTTGCAAAGCAAGCACTCTACCAACTGAGCTACATCCCCAGCCTAATATACATATATTTTAAAACTGTATTCTGGCCCAATTTTTATGTCATGGCTCCCTAAGATCACCTCCAGGATTGATGGATCACTAGAGGGATTCACAGAACTCAGTATATAGTCTTAGCTATGATAGATTACAAAAAGAGGACATGAAGTAAAACAAAAGGAAAAGGCATGGGGCAAGGTCCAGAGGAAACCAGGTGCAAGCTTCTAAGAGTCCTCTCCCAATGGAGGCACATAGGATGTGTAATTCCTGCAGTGATGAATTGTGATAACATGTGAAACGTTGTCTACCAGGAAGTTCATTTGAGACACAGTGCCAATGTTTTTTGGGAGGGCAGGTTGTGTACGCATCCTCTGTTTAGCACATACCAAAATTCCAGACTCCCAGAAGGAAAGCAGGTATTTTAGCTTAAACCATATTGTTTGCACAAACAATTTAGGCATAGAGAGAGTTATATATGAGTGTAATATTTACCATTCGACTTCTCAGACTTCAGCCAAAGACTAACCTTGGGATTAGGCCTTTCAGAAGATTCTAGTCTCAGGTCAATTATGTCCATTAATAATTTTTCTGCATAATCCTATTTAAGACCTAGGATAGTTTTTAAATTTCTAAACTGCTGTAAGAAAATAGATATTGTACAGGTATGTTCTCATTTTATTCCCATTCTCTCCTTTTGTTCTTCTCCTTTCTCCCTCTCCCAGGTTATAAACATGTAAAAGTTACTTTTGGGGGAGAGGGTTTGGAGCAGGGATCCCTGATTGAGGCTGAATAATGTATTACAGAGGATATGATGAAGGGTGCATTCAGTGTTGAGAAGCAAAAAAAAAAAAAAAAAAAAAAGTTGATGACCAATACATCATATATTGGGATAATTGTATAACTTTTTTAATGCTACTCTCGAATTACAGGAATATATTTTTTTGAGATATTTTGAGTCATATTTCTGAGCTAAAACCAATTAGGTCATGAACATTTTAGGATTTAAATATGGCCAAACTTGACTTCCTAGGATTTTACTTGAATTTTAAATTCATGTTTATGAGATTGGTCTGTAACTTCCCTGTGTTGACTTTGGTCCTGATATCACAAAATAAGTTATGTAGCTCTTTTCCTATATTCTGAAATACTTTGAATGAGAAAGGGATTACTATTCCTTGAAGGTCTGATAAAACTTATCTACAAAATAATCTGGGCCTGTCTTTTGTTGAGGAGGCTATACCTATTCTTATTTGTTTTATTATGGATAATTTCAAAGATAAACAAAAATAGAAAATTTAGCTAAATAAATCCCCTTTCTTATCACCTAGAGGCAACAATTAAGATTTTTGACACATTTATTTCACTCAACGTCCATTTTAAAATTTATTTTATTTTTTATTTTCTATTTTTTGGTATTGGGATTGAATCCAGTGCTTCTTAACCACTGACCTACATCCCCAACCCTTTTAGTTTTTAATTTTGAGACAGGGGTCTCACTAAGTTGCTGAGGAACAACTGTTTTTATAGGGCCTTGATAATTTGCTGAGGCTGGCTTTGAACTTGCAATCCTCTTTCCTCAGTCCCAAATCACTTAGGATTACAGGCTTGCACCACCATGCCTGGCTATTTTTTTTTTTTATGAAGTATTTTAAAGCAAATCCCAGACATCGTGTTTTCACCCCTACATACTTCATTATGCATCTCTAAAAAAAACAAGGACATTTTCTTAACCAAAATTCCATTATGACATCCAACACATTGAACATATTTCCCGTTTGGTTGTCTCAAAATGTCTCCCACAGTTGCTTGGGGGAAATTTGAGATTACTAGTTCAATTTCTTCAATGATTAGTCATTTATTCAGGTCTTTTCTTTCTTCTGAGTCAACTTTAGTCATTTCTACCTTTAGAGAATAATTTATTTCATCTACGTTTCACCATTAGCATTCCTGATTAATTTGCCTGAATTGTGAATTCATAATTAAAAATTAATTATGAATAATGATTTCATAATTATTCCCCTTAAATTACAACTGTTGATGTGATTTCTCTCTCCCTTACCTGAAAATTTCCATTACCAAGAATTCTCCTCCATGGTAATTGTGGGCAAATTAAGACTGAGTTTGTAAACTCCTTGGATATCAATTTCCACCACTTTAGGAATGAGAGAAATGTCGGTCCATTTGGTGGATTCCAGTCCAGGCCTGTCGTGTCCCAGCAGTTTCTTCATCTTAACCTCACACCAAATAACATACTTTATCTTCAAATTACCTAAAAATCTTATTTCTACTCACAGGGCAGAATAAAAAATCTGAGCAAGGCAGAACCTTAGATAGATGAGATTTCACCTACTTATTTTGCAGATGAAGAAATCGAACTCCAGAGAGATTAGAGTCATTTGTCCCAGGTCAAATAATGAATATTATCAATAGTAGAAAGGAGACTTTATTGAAGTGTTGAGAAAAGAATGAATTCCAAGAAACTGGGGATGGTGGCGTATGCCTGTAATCCCAGCAACTCAGGAGGCTGATGCAGGAGGATCACAAGTTTAAGGCCAGACTCTGCAATTTAGCAAGACTTTCAGCAATGTAGCAAACCCTGTCTTAAAAAATAGGTGGTGGTGGGGATGGAAAGGGTTGAGAGAGAGAGAGAGAGAGAGAGAGAGAGAGAGAGAGAGAGAGAGAG